>CM044899.1:77884280-78162040 GCA_024500145.1 Gentiana dahurica var. dahurica | reverse complement strand
AATATCCGACATCATCAGTGAATTTTGAAAATTAGTGAATTTCGACAGTGAATTTCGGCAGTGAATTTAAACAGTGAATTTCGACAGTGAATAAATAGTTTTGTCCTTTATGCAAAAGTTTCAAAAGACTGTCATTCTCCTCAATTGATGAAATATTTCTGTCCTACTCCTCATCCCCTTAAATTATGTTGAACAAAGATAGAGAATATGTCAAAGATTGCCCATTAATATTAGGTTATGAACACATCATCGATCTTAACTTTCAATCACACACAAATCTGCAGTACATAAAGAAAGAAGTCTGCAAAAGATCCACTATAAGCAGTAAAGAAGTCGATCAATCTGCAGGAAATGGCGAGTTTCAATATTGTTTTTGTTGTCATGCTTATTTCTGCTCTCAAGGTAGCCGCATGCGGGAATCAAGCAGGTAAGTCACTACATTGATGAGTTCTATTGTTATTCTTTTATGGGAAATTCTACTACTGGGACTCGATTCTATATAGGGGTCCACAATATATATAACACACAAAACCCTAGTGCTTTTATATGGTTTTACATGTATTGGATAAGATTATGGTTTTCTTAATTTACATTTCCTTTTAAGCAAATAAGCCATGCATGTGGATCTTGTTTTGTACTTGTACTGAATTCTGTTTTGGAGTACCTTTTCTTCCTTAACTAAAATGTAGAAGTATTTTGTCCTGTATCTTAAATAGAAGAAATGTCTTGTAACAGATCATTTTGTCCTTGTTTTTTTAGAAGAAGTCTCTTGTTATGATTGAGTTCAATCATATGAGTTGTTCTATATATTTACACATTTTAACTTAGAAATGTGTGCATCTAAGATTTCTTCCTGCCCACAAAGGATATTTGTGTTTCAATTTTACTGGTAAAATTTATACCTCTAGATTGTGACCTTTGATGAACATACTTTTCCCTATCTTGACAAGTATGTCTCTTCTTCCAAAGCCACTTCCATCATCTCATGTCCTATTCCTTATCTATCTATTCAACTCAATTCTATAGATTCTACAGCTCACTATTCACCTCAAATCACCCCTAGTAAGCTAAATGCTCATTCACCTTCTACCGCACAAGTTCCTGATTCTGTCTCTAGCATTCCTTATGCCTCTCTTATCCAAACATATATTTCTTTGTCTGAGTTGTCCACACCATCTCTTGTATAGGAACCATCCCCAGTCAATTCAGTGCAGTCCACCAGCTCGTCTTCTACCTCATCTCTGTCCTTATAGTCCTCATATGTCCCAATAATCCTCTAGTATCAAATCTTCATCCTTTGCAGACTAGAGCAATGAGTGGAATCATTAAGCCCAAAACCTATTCTTACCTATCTACTTCTTCTTCACTTGTCTCTCATCTTGAACCCACTAGGGTATTAGATGCTCATAGTCACCCTGACTAGAAGAGGGCTATGGAGGCTGAATACAATGCCCTGATGAATAATAAAACATAGGAACTAGTTCCTAGATCAAAGGCTCATAATGTTGTTGAGAACAAATGGTTGTTTAAATTAAACTTGACCCTGATGGAACAGTGAATAGACATAAAGAAATGTTGGCTACAAAGGGTTTTCACAAAACACATAGGATTGACTACTCAAACACCTTTAGTCATTTTCCTAAAGCATCCACATTTAGACTTATTCTTTTTTTTAGAACACAATTAAACATTTAGACTGATTCTAGCCATAGCTAATGCACTAGATGAGCCAGTCAAGCATGATGACATAAACAATGCCTTCTTGAATGGCACTTTGTGTTAGTTTGTATTCATGACACAACCTGAAGGATTTGTTGATCCTACTAAGCATAGACATGCATGTATGTCACTTGAAGAAAGCACTCTATGGTTTAAAGCAGGCTCCCAGAACCTGGTTTGCTGAGTTGATGAAACGGATAATCTCCCTGGGATTCAAACAATCCAAAAAAGATACATCTCTATTTATTTTGTAGTGTAGTCCAACCTTGTTATATGTGCTTGTGTATGTTAATGATATTCTTATTACAAGGAAAA
Organism: Gentiana dahurica var. dahurica; assembly: GCA_024500145.1. Lineage (NCBI taxonomy): Eukaryota > Viridiplantae > Streptophyta > Magnoliopsida > Gentianales > Gentianaceae > Gentiana > Gentiana dahurica. The sequence continues at coordinate 78,160,006 of CM044899.1, read as the reverse complement.
ACTTTGTTGGATAAAACTGTTGAAATAATGTCCTAAACCCATTATGGTTGGACCGGATCCGACCGGGTCGGATCATATCTACTATTTCATTATGTTTATACATATATTAAATGGCTTTTCTGCTATCATATATTTGTTCTTTTAAAGAACCAATTATGAATTGTTGTATGATAACGTCCTTAGTATTAAACTGTGACAGAGAAGCCATGATTATGGTTGATGAGATCTCTAATCATTTTAATAAGTTTGATACTTAAATGACTCTAGGCTGATGTACCATTAAACAGGGCATTGATAGTACAAACAGGTTAGCACTTATTATATGTCTTCTGTCTTTAAGGGTAGGGATAGATCTCGTCTATCGAAGTGTAGAGACACTTGGACTGTACGTGGACATGTATTAGAGAATACGTACGTTAGACTGACCCACTTACACTGTTAAGTGTCACACTATGTGACGATTGTGTAATTATCCTTAGGACCGGAGTCTTCATGGAAACACGGTGTGGATTGTCATGCTTTGACACTATTGAGGTTTTCCCCTAGAAAAACGGGGCGTTCATGCGCTAGTGATTGGGTGTGATACTGAAGCATGCGGAGTATACATGTTTGGTCATCTGGGAATCGCGTACCCTATTAGTAGGGTGAATATTCAAAAGGGCCTTCTTATAAGGAATGTCTTACTCTCTTTAATCTTTGCAAAGTGGAAGTAAATGAGTTACTTCGAGAGAGCATGAAATCCAGATTATAAAATACGGTCGTTGATGTTTGACAATCGATGTACGACCGTATGAATATTATTACATCGATAGGATTCTATTTACGCCGTAACTGTTTCACATGAAAGGTATTAGTCATTGCATTTGACTCTTCCGATGATTGGGGGTCACGGTGTGTTGCTAGACAATCTCCCGTGGTCGTCAGGCATGAAGGGCATTTTCATAATTTGCAGTTTCTGTCTACGGCCAACATATTCGGAAACCTATCGGGTCACACACATATGAACATCAAGTCGGATTACAATGTGGTTATAGTTGATAGCTTAATAAGGAAAGAATTTATCTCATACTATAAAGGTTATAATGGTAAATTAATATGGTGGTATTTATTTATTATGAATAAATATAATGCAAGATATTAGTTATGTTGATTAATTAAAAAATATTCCTGATGCCAAAATATTGGCTAAAGGTGGCGCAATTTTGGAGTGTATAAAATACACTTGGATTGTGCAATTTAATTAATAGTATTACCAAATATTAATATAAGATATTAATATATATGTCTATCTAATATATGAGGCCAAAATTTGTGTGTGTTTGACACACGTGAATGCCAAGTTGATCATGTTTTAATATTTGGATATTATGTATTATAGAGAGAGAGAGAGATTTATATGTGTTATATATATGTGATATATACACATATGTAAATTGATTTATGTAATAAAATAAAGATAGTCAATATTAGATATTGACAATATCTTGGAAATATATTTAATATAAGATATTGAATATTAATTGAGATAAATCAATCAAATATATTTTCCATATTTTATTAGGAAAAAGTTTTCTTTCTCATCAATCTACACAGAAGCTTTTTCCAATCAAATTGGGGACACATGGGGCACACCATCCCCTATATAAGCAAGGGGTTGGCTAGCTCTTTTGATCATCACAATTCCAAGAGCTAGTAGTTCTTGTGAAAAATAGAAAGCTTTTTAGAGAGATATTAGAGAGAGAGAGAGAGAGAGAGAAAATGCCGGGCTAGCAACCGGATTTTTCTAGTAGCAATCCATGATGGGATTCCGGTGGGTTGTTCGTGTGGACTAGCGGTAGAGGCCGAACGCTTGGGTGGCTCCATGCACAACTACTCTCCTTAGACGGTCAAAGTGTCGATCTTTTAGATCAAGCAAGGTAATCACCGTTTACTAGCTTATTTGTTTATTGCTTAAACGAAGTCGATCCTGGTTAAAATGAAATAAATTTTTGAATTCCGTTGCGTTCCCGCGTAGTTTCCTAACAAAAACAATTCATCACCTCTCTGAACTTTAGGTTTCCTCTTAAAGACCTTGAATTTGCATCATTTCTCGGGAATTCAAGCATATAGTGTTCAATAAGGTATCTATTTGTCCTAGCACAATTATGCACAATTAATGTTGGCAAGATTGGATCTACAGAACTTGAAACCTTGTCCCGCTCCTAAGGTGGTGTCAGCCAAGATATACTTATCTTTTGAGCTCATGACCAATCCAACTCTGTACATGAGCACTATTAGGTCATTCCAATATCTCACATTTACAATACCAGATATTGCTTATAAAGTGAATACATTGTGCCAGCACATGCAGGCTCCAACAGTAGGTCATTGGTAGCATGTCAAGAGATTACTTAGGTAATTAATTGAATGGAACTTTCTATCATGGTCTAAAATTCAAGCCATCTCAGCCTCTTTGTATCCATGGCTTCAGTGATGCAGATTGGGAATGTGATAGGGTAGATGCAAGATCAGTGGCATCCCATTGTATTTTCGTAGCAAGATCCTTGGTGTCCTGGTCCTAGAAAAACAACATGTCGTTTCCAGATCCTACACTGAATCAAAATACGGAGTTGTAGCTAATGCAACAGAAACTCAGTGGACTCTAAATGTTCTTGTCTGAACTTCATCTCAGACCCTCGGCCAAACCTGTCCTTTGATGTGATAATCTTGGAGTAGATTCATTAGCTCACAGCCTTGTTTTGCACTACAGGGTAAAGCACATAGAGTTGGATGCTCATTTTGTCAAAGATGAAGTTCTACAAGGATTCATGCAAGTTTAACATATACCTTCTCTTCCACAAGTTGGGGATGTATTAACACAACCTCTTGGCTCCACTTTATTTCAGTATTTTAGGGACAAACTAAATGTGGCACCCGCCTCATTTGGTTTGAGGAAGATGTTAAAGTATAAGGACAATTGTGAAAGGACTGTTGTGTAGTTACCAAATTTTTGTTCCTATCTGAGTAATTATCCACTAGGTTGTTGAGGTTGTTAGATTTGGATGATGTAATTGAGTTATTTATGGTGTATTACTGCTAAATCAATCTAATGAAAATATACTTTTCCGGTAACATGTTAAGTCTTTGAATCGATCCGGTCAGTGACGGAGCCACGAATTGACGTTTGGGTTGGCAACTAGACTATATTTGTATAGTCGGGTGAGCATTGTTAAGAAGATTTATTGTGTTGGATTCGGGGACGGACACAGGATCTCGGGCGACGGGAGGCGATAATTCTAAAGATTTTTTGCAAAAAAAAAAAATATAGTTGTGTTTTTTTTTTCTGTCCCCTACGATTCGAAATAAACACTACTATAATGAAAGAATGTATTCCGTGATCTTTCCATTAAACTGTACGTACAATATATAATACAGTATAGTAACCATTAGCTACTAATAAGGCTAACCATAAGGAGAGATTTATGCCTATTGACTATGACTATGATAAATACATTTGACTATAATAACTACACACAAGAATAATAACATAATCTATCACACCCCCGCAGTCGAAGCCGGAGGTGGGCGAATGCTGAGACTGTTGCGGAAGTCTTCAAAAAGTATCTGTGGTAGTCCCTTCGTAAATATATCGGCAATCTGATAACGTGTGGGGACATGATGAACTCGAACTTCTCCGCGGGCAACCTTCTCCCGAACAAAGTGAATATCCATCTCAACGTGTTTGGTGCGTTGATGTTGCACCGGATTGCCCGAGAGGTAAACCGCACTGATATTATCGCAATAAACAAAAGTAGCGTGAGTAATCGGACAGTGAAGTTCAAGAAGTAAGTTTCGTAACCAACATGATTCCGAAACGACGTTCGCCACGCCTCGGTACTCAGCCTCGGCACTAGAGCGGGACAACGTGGGTTGTCGTTTCGACGACCATGATATCAAATTGTCCCCCAAAAAAACACAGTACCCTGACTTGGAACGGCGAGTATCCGGGCATCCACCCCAATCAGCATCAATATAGGATACAAGAGTGGTGACCGGTAAGGCATATAAGTGAAGACCAAAGTGGAGAGTACCCTGAATGTAGCGTATGATGCGTTTGAGAGCTTGCATATGTTCGACCCGAGGATCATGCATGTGGAGACAAACTTGTTGAACCGCATAGGAAATGTCTGGTCGTGTAAACGTAAGATACTGTAAAGCCCCAGCCAGACTACAGTAGAGAGTGGGGTCCTCAAAAGGAGGACTTGCCGTGCCACTCAGCTTGCCCTTAGTGTCGACTGGAGTGAGGGAGGGTTTACATTTACTCATTCCTGCACGGCCAACAATCTCACGAGCATACTTCATCTGAGATAAAAACATACCGTCCGGATGACGTGCGACTCGAATACCCAAAAAATAGTGTAGAGGACCCAAATCCTTCATTGCGAACTCGGAGCTGAGACGGTCAATGAGTATCTTACGAAGCATGGTCGAAGTCGTGGTTAAGATAATATCATCGACGTAGAGCAGGAGATAAACCGTATCCGTCCCATGCCGGTAAGTAAAGAGCGATGTGTCCGAAATACTATTGGTGAAACCAATCGAGAGCACAAAATCCGCAAAACGGCGATACCAAGCCCGGAGGGCCTGCTTGAGGCCATAGAGAGATTTCCGTAGATGACATACATAATCAGGATGAGCGGAATCACGAAACCCCATAGGTTGATGCATGTAAACCTCCTCAGCCAAATCACCATGCAGAAATGCATTCTTAACGTCCAACTGCCGGATATCCCACTGTTTCGATAAAGCCAGACTCAAAACCATGCGAATGGTAGCCGGTTTGACCACCGGACTAAAAGTCTCCCCACAATCGATGCCAACCCGTTGAGTGTTACCGTCACCTACAAGACGAGCTTTATAGCGCTCAAACGAACCATCAGAGTTTTCTTTATGATTAAACACCCACATGGAACGAATTACATTAACACCCGGAGGACGAGGAACTAAATCCCACGTCTTGTTATTAATTAGAGCAATAAACTCGTCGTTCATGGCCATTTTCCAATTCGGATCCCGGAGAGCCTCTAAGGGAGTTCGGGGAATAGGAGATTTAGTGGCGGTGAGGCTAAAGACGGCGTTGGACTGATATTTCGGGTTGGGGCAAAAAATGCCATGTTGGCTACGGGTAGTGGGTCGGGGAGGGGAAGAGGGTGGTTGGCCCAAATGCTGAACCGGCTGTTGGATAGGTATGTTAGGTTGTGGGGCTGGGGACGGAACATGCAGATTTTGGGCTGGAGAGGTAATGGGCTGGATTGGGACGGTGGGCTGGGAATTCGGGGAAACCGTGGGCTGAGATAAATGATGGACAAGGGCTGGAGGGAGTCCATGGTCCAAAAAATCATAGGTGTCGGGTGTGGGGTCATGTAGGCTAGCGAATGGAAATTTTGTTTCATCGAACCGAACATAACGACTCGTGTAGATTTTACGGGTAGATAAATCATAGCAAAGGTAGCCTCGGTGATCAGGTGGATATCCCAAAAAAACGCAGGGTGTAGATCGAGGTTGGAGTTTATGGATTGTATTGGACGGAAAAAGGGGAAAACACAAACAACCGAAAACTCGAAGATGATCATACGATGGGTCTTTTTGGTAGAGAACCCGAAGAGGGGAGGCATGATTTAATAACCGACTTGGTAAAATATTTAGGAGGTAAGTTGCCATTTGTAACGCATAAGGCCAGAAAGAGGACGGCATTGAGGAATGGGTAAGGAGAGTCCGAACAATATTATTTATGGACCGGATTTTTCGCTCGGCTTTACCATTCTGAGATGATGTGTGAGGACAAGATAGGCGGAAATTAATACCATGAGTTGTACAAAAATCCCGAAAAGGTGTACCAACATACTCACCACCATTATCGCATTGAATATTTTTAATGGGACGTTCAAATTGGGTGACGATATGAGATTTTAATTTCGAAAAATATTGTAGAACTTGAGATTTTCGCGCTAGGGGAAATGTCCATAAATAATTGGAAAAATCATCTAAGAATAAAACATAGTAGCGATGACCCGATGTACTAGGAACAGGTGACGTCCAAATATCACTATGAAGTATATCAAACGGAGAAACTGTAACAGACTTTGAGCGAACAAATGGCAATTTAATGTGTTTACCAAGAATACACGATGGATATGAAGAAGAAACAAAATCACGATTACAAGAAATGTATTTATTCTGCCTAAGGGAATTTAAAATGGACACGCCCGGATGTCCCAACCGGTCGTGCCAGAGAGACGTCGTAAGAAAAGCGGATGGTTTATTCCAACTTCCCGAGGTAATGGGATAAAGGTCACTGGCACTATTACACCTCATCAGACGTCGCCTGGTCTGCATATCATGTACAGAAAAACCGAAAGGATAAAAAATAACATAAACATTATTATCAGTGGTAAACTTTCTGACAGATACGAGATTTTTAACAAGGTTAGGGGCATGAAGGACGTTTTTGAGGGAAAGCGGGGGGTGTGGTGGGCTTAATGAAACACTACCATAACCACGAACCGGAATTGAGTGGCCACTACCGACAATAATAGAAGAATTATTACTCGAATTAATATAAGACGAGAGATTACCTTCCGACGATGTCATATGAGCCGTGGCGCCGGAATCCATATAATAAGTCGGGTCTGTAGGAGTGATACCCATAACATTCATTGCAGCCGCTATGTCGGTGGGGGAGTAACATGCAGTGTAAGCCTGATGTGGAAGATTGGGCCTCGGTCCAAGTACCCCTGTCTGATTAGAACCAGAAGGCCGCTGAATGGGCTGAGTCGGGTATGAGCTGGGTGGGTGAGCCCAAGTTTGAGGTGGGTATTGATACATAGCCCACCAAGGAGGGTTTGACCACTGATTTTGTAACCCACCCCTCCCATACGCGTTCTGAAATGTCCCCTGCTGGTATCCAGAAAACAGCGGCGGCTGTCCACCTGAAGGAGAAGACCCAGAGCTGCCCTGTGACCCCGACTGTCCACGGCCACCCCCATGCTTCTTGCCTTTCTGATTGCGACGACCCCGAGTGCTGGACTGGCCATCTGACGAGGCCTGAGATTGCTGGTCTGCCGGAGAAGACGACCTGCGATCGGACATCGCCGCCATTGCAGCCACCGAGGATTCCTGCTTACACCGTTCAGTGAGCGTGGTCTCCTCCAACGCAAGCTTGGATCGAATTACAGCAAACGACGGTAGGCTTTTCTTATTCTGAATTACAGTAACAAAATTACTGTACTGCTCTGTTAATCTGGCCAAGAGCTTCAGGACCAGGGCTTGATCAGACACTGCAGCTCCAACATTTTTTAATTGGTCGGACAACGACTTGAGATGAGTGCAATAGGCGGCGGTTGAGGAGAAACTGGAGAGGGTAGCGTTGGAGAGTTCTTTGTTGAGGTACATAGCTCGAGAACTCTAGTTGTCCTGAAACAAAGCGGCAACGCTCTTCCACGCGTTCTCCGCCGTATCATCTTCAACTAAAATTGAGAGGAGAATATCCGACGAGACTGTGGCGTAGATCCACTGAAGCACAGCGGCATCTAGTCGATGCCAGAGAGTAGTGTCGGCGGCCTTGGCCTTGAGATAGGCTGCACGTTCATCACCACCTGACGGAGGGAGGATGTGATGAAGGACGTCATGGACCTTAGCTTGAACCTTGAAGAGAGCCGCCCAGCTCGTATACGGTCCAGTTTTTGCATCCAGGACGATCGGGATTAGGGTCTTCACATTAGACACCGAAAGAGCAGGATGAAATTTGGGAGTTTCACCCATTGATGCCGGCGTGAAGAGGAAGGAGGGAAGGGTGGCGATTGTTAGGAGAAAAAGAAGAGTTTGAGAGCGGAAGCGATATCGAACACTTAGCGCTCTGATACCATGAAAGAATGTATTCCGTGATCTTTCCATTAAACTGTACGTACAATATATAATACAGTATAGTAACCATTAGCTACTAATAAGGCTAACCATAAGGAGAGATTTATGCCTATTGACTATGACTATGATAAATACATTTGACTATAATAACTACACACAAGAATAATAACATAATCATCACTATACTCGCAAAAAAACACAACTATACATTTCGGTTTATATGATTACAAAAACTACTATATATCGTATTATCCAAACACAATAATACTTCTATTTCTATCAATAATGAATTAAAACGCTACAAACAATATTTTTGAAGGAAACCAATATTCCGAATAGGTTTTTGTCCAAAAGGACAAACTAATATATTTATTAGGCTACAAGTACATGGATGATTAGAAAGGACAAAACTTAATTAACATTACCGAAATACCCTTTTTTCTAATTAAACCTAATTAGAAAACATAAACTGCATCTCTCATCAATTGTACATCTATTTTGCATCTGTAAATCCTTCTTGCCGGCAAACACTATTCTGGTCGGAACTATCACCGGAATTCAAATTGATGGCATCAGCGTTCAACGTTCAAAAATTGTCTAGTAGTAATTAGTTTTTTTTGCCAATCGGAATTGGTTTGGTAGAATTTGCAGCCAAAATATATGTAGAAGAAGAGGGAAAAAAAAAGAAAAAAAAAGAAAAAAAAAGGGAAAAAGCAGCAGCATCGTCCATGGCTGCCATAGAACTTATGAATCCGTTGCCTGGGATTGATCGGGCCACTTAGGCCTTGACTCGAGAAGATTGTTTGCGAAAGACGGCAGCCGATGCCGGAAAAAACTAGTGGAAAGACGGCAGCCGATGCCGGAAAAACCTGTCTAGCACCTCTCTCTTCTCGCCGGTGGTAGTAAGCTGAAGGAGACGCAGGGCTGTTACTTGATGGCCGGCTTCCCGATTTTCGCCGGCTGAGTGGATAATTGATGGCCGATGCTGCTTCATCTGCAAAAATCCGACTGCTGGTTCATCTCCTACGGCTGTGCCACCGGACTGGGGCCATATGCACCGGCGAAGGAGTTAACGGCGGTCATTGTTGCCGGAGAAGCAGACATTTTTTTTTTTTTTTTTTTTTTTTTGAAAAATTTTAGGGTTTAGGGTTGTTACTATTAATTTTGTAACGTTACTACATTTTTTTTATGTATTTTATCTATTTTATGGGCTGTTACTATTTGTTTATTGGCCGTTACTACAATTTACGGGCTGTTACTACTTCTTTTTAGGCTGTTACTACTTGTTTTTAGGATGTTACGACATTTTACGGGACTGTTACGACTTGTTTATTAGCCGTTACTATATTTTACGGGCTGTTATTACTTGTTTTAAGACTGTTACTATTTGTTTTTAGGCTGTTACTTCTTTTTCATTGGGTGTTACGATTTTTTTCAAGGCTGTTATTACTTGTTTTTAGGCTGTTACTATTTTTCATTGGATGTTACGACATTTTATGGGCTGTTACTACTTGTTTCTTGACTGTTACTATTTGTAGAGGGGTAAAAAGTAACAAGGGGTATTTTTGTCCAAATATTTTGTTTTTGTCCTTTATAACATCCGGAAAAAAAATGTCCCTGTAGACCCATTTATGTTTTTTTTTTGTCCTTGTAGCCCCTTCCCCCTATTCCGAAACCGATTATATTTTTTTAAATGTATCATTTTGATATAACTATGTATTTTTATTTATATATTAAAAATTTTAGGTCAAATTATCGGATTATTATAGATGAAGGGAGAGAATATAACTTTTATGAAGAGCGAAAAAAATACATAACATATATAGAGTAATGTATCCTCCGGATCCGGAGGCGACCCCTCCCCTGTTGGTGCATCTGCCCCTGGTTGGATTGGATTATATTTATTTTTTGATATACAAAAAATAAAAACAAAATGTGCTTAGCACCCAAAACCCACACTTGTGTCCGCCTTTCATCCAATGGACCTATCCCCTTTATTTATTTATTTATTTTTTTTTTGTTACACACGAAGATTAAAAAAAAAGAAAATAAAATAAAGTAAAAAGTCGCACCTGAAATACATGAATACAATTGGTCAAGCCATATTTAAAAACGGGCTAAGAGCACTTGCAGTAGATACTGTAAATCCGTTAAAAACATTACTTTAGAGATTCAACAAGAAAATAACACTGAAACAAATACTCTATATTTTATTGTATAATACAGATTCTGTAAAATTTCTTTTACATCTATCGCATTCCTATATCTACTGCATCATGTAAAATAGAGAATCCGATGTATTTCATTTTCGATAGAGATTCTGTAAACTAAAAAAACGTTTAATCAAAACTATAAAGTAGCCCCTCAAAAAAAAAAAAAAAACTATAAAGTAAAGTATTCGTTAATAGGACCTGATGCGAATTCTCTAAGCTTTAATAATAAATTCATGTCATTAACTCAATGACATTGTTTTTATTGCTTTATATTGATTTTAGGATCAAGACAGGCTTGAGGGTTTTGACATCATCAAAAAAGCGCATTTGTTTGGAATCTTAGTTTGATGATGGTCAAACCAGCTGTAATAGAAGCCTAATAGGTATTATATTGATCTATATAGGGTTTTTTTTATTAGAATTCTGATATTGTATATGTTAATCAGACTAAGCATTGTAACAGAACATTTAATAGGTTCTTAGTCTTGATAGTCAGTTAGTTCTAGACTTGAAGATTTTCCATGTTTATGTTCTTAGTTCAGCTTTAGGCTGACTGTTAGGTTTGATGAAGGCTTAGGATTCAAACACAATATTGAATATCAGAAGAACTGAGGAATCACACCAAATGTTGAAGACTGCAGACATAAGACTAAAGACTGATGGTTCATACTCGGATTTGAAAATTAAAGTCGAGGCTATAAAGTTATATCCAAGTAAGTCTGTGATAACTTGGAATAACTTTTTATAATACTTGTATGGAAGGCTTGAAGTTAAAGCAATGTGATGAGACTTCAAGTATGATAAAATATTGTGTACTCTGATCTCACAATTATAAGATCAAAGAAAATATAGAATCAGATATAAATCTAAAAACATATATGAAGAAATCTAGATAAGCGAATTTGGATGTAAAGATTCACAACATAAAGAATCAGACCTGATAAATCAAAAGATAAAATCAGAAGATGCAGACAAGATATGATGAACATTTATTTCAAGAGAAAAAGATAAGGTTGGTAATCATTAAATGCGTCCAGGGATATACATTTAATTTGGACAGGATGTCAGAAGTTGGTACAACCGGAATTTCAAAATATGGGACATCCGGCCAATGACACAAAGACAACACCTTATCTTTCCATACAAGCAATGTTCGAAAATCAAATCATGTCAGAATCAACGGATATGTTACAAATAAGATAAGAATTCAGCAAAGGATTAGAATGTTTACCTCAACATTATGTTCCATAACTGATCAACTGTGAAGAATCAGACATGAAGAAGAAGAATTTAGGGCATCAAATCTGAAGAATGCCAGTACTATAAATAGAGGACTTGGGAATTTACGAAAACAACGTAACGAATTTTGAGCACTTTGAATTTTGAACAAGCATTCTCTCTACATCCTTTCAAAAGCTTAAAAGCAATATCTAGAAATTCAAGATTTCCACACAAAAAAATTTCAAGATTGAGAAATATTCAAACTTCAAAGACAAATCAAGCAAGCTAATCATGAAGAAAGTTGATCAAACACAAAACTTCATCTTTAGATCCAGAAAATCTCAACATCTTTATAAATAAACTTCTTGATTCAAAACTCTTCACTTGAACTTGATTCAGTAAACAACGAAGTTCAACCAGTGAAAAAGCACTCAACTTTGAAGGACTGAAGCAGTAGAAGTAGAGGACTTCCTGTCAAGGAACTATGGTGATGGCTATTGAGGGTTACTCTGAAGGAACGGTAGTGATCGATAAATGAAGCAACTTGAATTCAAGTCGTGAAGGATTGATTGCTTAGATTGGGAAGCAGCTTAGAGAGTTGTCGATGTCACTGTTGTATTAGTGTCATAGAACAATAGTGAATTCCTCTAACATCTCAGGAGACGAGTGGATTAGGGGATTACACCACCATGAACCACTATAAACTTTATGTTCTTTATTTTCTGCACTTTACTATCATGCACTTTTAATTTCTACAAGTTTATTTTTTGTCTACATATAATACATTAATCAGCACAACTTAAAAAATAGAGTTAAAAGGATTTTAATCCGCTGCACTTTAATTCTAAAAATTCAACATTTAGAAAAAGTTTTAAAAATCAAAACAAACCTATTTGAACTTTTGCTTGCCTTTCTTTGGGACCAACACCAATAATCAATGTCACAATAAGGCATACCATGGATCACAAAAGGATCTTGTTTAAAGTTGGTGGTTAGGGTTGTCACCTGATTGACACTATGATTCTCAGTGCCCATCCCCTTAGTGCTTGGATTATCAATCAACTTCAACAACTGACTAATCTGATTTTGTATTAGGCCAACATTGACACGATTCTCTCTTGACTCTTGCACTGAGGCAAGACACTTTAGACCATCTCCTTCATCTTGGTGAATCATATTTGCCTTAAATATAGACTTGAAGTCAAGAGGGTAGCCATGCTTCTTGTTGCACTTACGTATACACAATATGACCATTGAAACTACAATGAGAGCACTGCAGTTTTTTCGCATAGTTTTGAACATTTGGACCATGTCTCTTGAAGTTTTGGCTAATGTTCCATGCCTGAAACTTATTCTGATTCAAAACCTGTCATGTATCATTTACTGAAGAAAACACTTGTTCATAAGGGATATAACCTCATAATTTTGAGGACGTCCTACAACATAATGTGCCCTCCTTTCAAATTTGATAACCATAGAATAAGCTTGATTAACAGTGGGTAAGGGGTTCATCAAGAAAACTCGGGACCTGACTGGGGCAAAATTTTCATTCAAGCCTTTCATGAATCTTACATAGTCAGCCACTATAAAATTTGTCAATCTCTCAGCTATGTTACAAGCACAAGGGTGCCCACATTCACAAGATGGCCTTTAACACCACGATTTCATCCCATTTTGCCCACAATATAGTGAAATATGCTGCCACAGATATATTCCCTTGTTTGATCAGATTAATCTCTTCTACTAATTCAAACACTATAAAGTAATTCAAATTAGAAAATCTATCTTGCAAATCTTGCCAGATTTCCTTAGCAGTGTTAATCCACAATATACTTTGTGCTATATCTAGTGTTACTGATTTTAGAATCTATGACATTACTATGGTGTTGCATTGAGTCCAAACATGAAATAATGGATCATTTGCAGTAGGTTTGGTTATAGTACTATCTATGAATCCCAATTTATTCTTAGAATCTAACTTTATGCACATTGATCTTAACCAAGAATGATAGTTATTACCTTCTAGCATTGGAGAAACCAAGATCACTGCAAAATTCTCGTTTTGATGAAGATAAAATGGACAAGAAACACTGATCTCTATACCTCTAGCCTTATTCAATGCAGCAACATTAGTCTTCTACCTCATGTTTCCACTTGAAGAAGCCATTGAATCAATAAGGAAACCGAAGTAATCTCTCAAGATACTGCAAGAATTCAAATAATAGCTGAGTAAAAACGCAGATATAAGCTAAAATGTTTTGATTCTATGAAGAATTTCAAGTTCTATGAGGAAGAACTTGAACAAACAAAACTAACACCATCTTCTCTTTTCTTGATCTTGCAGCTCCAACTACCTTGTTCCATTTGTGTTTTATACCTTTATACCTATATAGTTTTTTTGTTTTGTTTTTATTTTTTTAAGTAATAGGCTGAAGTTTTAAAAGTGATAGGCTTAAGCCTCAAACTATTCGTTAAGCTCTGACTGACAAGAGTGTATGTTTAGCGTTCGTTATACTACTTATTTCTCAGTCGGGAAGTTTTAAAAGTAATGATACATACACAACCGTTGTGACAGAACGAGTGACAAAACAATAATCTACACCATTGATTATAATTATGGGGTACATCATGATCAATTTGTCCTACACTACCGTAATATATGGTGCAGATGAATGTTGTGTTACTCGTTGTAACACAACCAGGGGCGGATCCAGTAATTTGCTTCAGCAGGTTCACCGGAGCTTAAAACTACAATTTTATCCAGAAATTTATTCGTATGGGGTCACTGGAACCTAAAAATTTCTTTTTTAACCACAAGAAGACATTATTTAGCAATAAAACTTTATTGTTTAATACTAAAAAATCCTAGATCTTAGTAGGGTCACGTGCCGGACCCCCATACATGTAGATCCTCCCCTGAGCACAAAGTTATTGACCGTATCATTACTCTTCTATCTATTAAGTATTTTAAAGTCTAACAAAAAAGTATTTGAAAGTCAATGAAATTAACTCGAACCAGTCGTACTTTATTTTTAAGTGTTCGTTATACTTCTACACCTTTGATATTACGGGACTCATAGGAATCAATAAATCTCATATCAAAATCAATAGTATAAAAATGTGTTGTGATACTTTGTTATGGCCATTTCGTTGCGGTAGTATCACTAGTACTCCATTTTAAAAGAGAAATGATGTGGACACAGTCGTTATGAGACAACGAGACTGACACATCATTCATCTATCATTGATTATGATGCGGTATATTATGATCAATTGGTCGTAAATAATCATAATCAATTATGCAGATAACTCGTTGTGTCAACATCAGTTCTGCATGCATCATTACTATATAAAAAAATCGCCTATTTAGTTATGAGAAAGGAATCTCCTATTATATGAATACAGTTTACCGGAATCTCCAAGTTGTATTGTTATTAAAATCTTGTAACTGGAATTTTCTCATATTAATTATGCTAACCAGAATGATTAAAATCATCAAAATAATGGTGCCAAATGTCACTAAAACTGCAAGGCCGGCAGTCTTATTAAGGAATCAAGAACAGAGGCAAGGTAAGTGATGTCAAAATAACCATAGCTGGAAAATTACACATAGCAGTCTCATACGACATGTTTTGGCGGTTTGCCATGGTTTATATTAGATTTAGGTATGGTAAATAATGTGTATTCTCATTGAGTAAAAGTGTTTGAGTACATGGTATTTATAGGTGTACAAATACTTGGACAACAAGATAATAATACAACAAATATTAATTATAAATATCTAATGGGCCGAGCCTATAATGTCTTCAACATGCCCCCGCAATCCCGTGGGAAGAGAGTGGACACGGAGATTGGTCTTGAGAGTCTGAAAGCGAGGATTGCCCAGGGGTTTGGTCAAAAGATCGGCAACCTGATCTTTGGAGCTGAGGAAAGAGACCGAGAGTTTATTGGCAGCAATCAACTCGCGGACATGATGGAAATCGATCTCAATGTGTTTTGTGCGGGCATGGAAAACAGGATTGTGGGCGAGGTAAGTGGCACCGATATTGTCACACCATGGGGTAGGTGGCCGCAGTAAAGTAATCTGCATGTCGGAGAGGAGGCTGCAAAGCCACTGCACCTCGGCAGCTGTGTTGGATAAGGTCTTGTATTCAGCCTCAGTACTACTTTTAGAAACGGTGAGGTGCTGTTTTGAACGCCAACTAATCAGATTGGGCCCAAGGAAGATACAATACGCCCCCACGGAGCGGCGGTCATCAGGATCTGCGGCCCAATCAGAGTCAGAATATGCTTGAAGTGACATCGGAGAGTGACGGGAGAGGAACAAGCCTTCAGAAATAGTGTGTTTGAGATAACGCAAAATGCGTTTGACAGCCGACCAATGGGACTCAGTAGGGGAGTGCATAAATTTGCTGACGTGGTGGACGGCAAAAGCGATGTCAGGCCGAGTGAAGCTCAGGTACTGTAGACCACCAACAACAGTACGGTACAAAGATGGATCAGAGAAAGCCGGGCCGGAGTCTTGAGTGAGACGAGTCGAAGCTGACATGGGGGTGTGACATGGCTTGGACTTGTCCATGCCAGAACGCTGTAATAGCTGCAATATGTATTTACGCTGCGTAAGAAATAAGCCATCGGTGGTATGCAGGGCCTCAATGCCCAAGAAATAGGTCAAAGTGCCAAGATCTTTAATAGGAAACTGAGTGCCAAGATGCCGAATGACCTGTTCAACAAGAGAAGCAGAGGTACCAGTAATAATAACATCATCAACATATATAAGAACATAAACCCGATGACCGTCACGAGAATAAACATAGAGGGAAGTGTCGGCTTTGGAACCAACAAAGCCAAATCGACTGAGAACCTCAGTGAAACGAGAAAACCAAGCCCGAGGAGCCTGACGGAGCCCATACAAACTGCGTTTAAGGCGGCAAACATAATCCGGGTAGTCGGGGTGAACAAAACCCTGAGGCTGCTGCATAAAAACCGGTTTAGAGAGGTGCCCATGGAGGAAGGCATTCTGAACATCAACTTGCCGAATAGACCAGCCCTGAGACACAGCAAGAGACAATAACATCAGAGAGACGATAAGTATGGGGCGGGGAAGAAAACGAGGAAGAACCGTAATGGGAAATAGACAGACCTGTGCCATCACCAACATGAACTTGTTCGGTACCGTCATAAGGTTCTGAGGAGAGATTGAGATTGCGGAAATCGTTTGTGAAGTGGTGTGTAGCTCCGGTGTCGGGAATCCATTCAGATGACGGCATCAGATATGGGTGGCTAGCATAAGCTTGTGGAGGTCGATTGGGACGGGGCGGTGGCAGAATAGCAGCAGGATCATTGGATGGCTCATAGCGCCAATGGCAAGAATGCGCAGTATGTCCAACTTTAGCACAGATTTGGCAAGTTGGGGCTGGTTCATTACCGGTCTGTTGGTGACAAGAAGAAGAACGTCCGCGACCACGGCCACCGCGGCCACGATAATTAGGAGATCCACGACCACGAGCTGGGGCTTGCTGATTGGGGGCACGGGCATAATTTGCAGAAACCTATTGCTGTTGGGGGCTGCTGGGGGTGGGACGGTGATGGTTAAGGCGTGATTCAGTTGTGAGAAGCAGGGCATAGACCTCATCGGCGGTAACAGTGTCTTTCGCAGCGATCATGGTGACGAGGGCATCATAATCCGGACCTAATCCGGCAAGTAAATACGCAACGAAGTCGTCATTACTAAGTGGGTGGCCGGCTAAATTTAATTCATCAGCAATGTTTTTGAGCTTGAAATAATAATCAGTAGCGGTGAGATTTTCTTTACGTGTCGAAGCGAGTTCGGTACGGAGTTGAACAAGCTTGGCACGGCTCTGTGAAGCAAAAGAGATTTGTAAAGCATTCCATATCTCGGCAGAGGTGGCAGCCGTGTAAACCTGCATCAGAACTTCATCGGTGAGGGATGAGGTTATTGTACTCAAGATAAGATTGTCAGCTTTTAGCCAATCAGCATACGCAGGATTGGGGGTGGTCTGGCCGGCGGCATCAGTCACGGTTTGAGCAGGTTGCTTGATCGAGCCATCAAGGTAACCATAAACGCCTTGACCTCGAAAGTACGGAACGATTTGAGCACGCCATAGGTGGTAGTTTTTCCGGGTGAGTTTCGTGATATGAATGGCGGAGGAAGGAGTGAAGGATGGGTAGGTGGGGTTGGATGTATTGGTGGTTTCGGTGGTGATGGCAGACATGGTTTCCGGTATGGTTCAGCGAAGAAGAAGAATGGGGGAAGGTAGAGGCTGAAGAAAGAGACGAAGAGGGTAGGTTTTTTTTTTTTGGTTTCTGGTGCGTAAAAGAAGGCTATGGTTTTGGTTTTTTTTTTTTTTTCTTGGTTCTGGTGTTGTCGAAAAAAAAAAAAAAATTTGATGTGATAACGAGAGAGAAAATTATTTTGGCTCCGATACCATACCATATTAGATTTAGGAATGGTAAATAATGTGTATTCTCATTGAGTAAAAGTGTTTGAGTACATGGTATTTATAGGTGTACAAATACTTGGACAACAAGATAATAATACAACAAATATTAATTATAAATATCTAATGGGCCGAGCCTATAATGTCTTCAACAGTTTATCTTTCGAGTTTCTTATAAGTGATAAAATTCTAATTATTCTGTATGATATACCATATTCATAACTTGTTGTAAATTAAACGACAATAATTTATATTGAGAATACAACGAAATTGCCCATTAATATTAGGTTATAAAAACGTTATTCATCTTAACTTTCAATCACACTCAAATCTGCAGTGAAGAAAGAAGTCTGCAAGAGATCCACTATTCGCAGTAAAGAAGTCGATCGATCTGTAGGAAATGGCGAGTTTGAATATTGTTTTTGAAGTCATGCTTATTTCTGGGTTAAATTACAATTTTGGTCCTCCAACTGACACGTTTTTCGATTTTAGTCCTGATTTTTCTCCGGCAACAATTTTAATCCTATAAGTGGTCTTTTTGTGCAAAAATAGTCCTGAACGCCGGAAAGACCACTTACAGGACTAAAAGTGTAGCCGGAAAGACCACTTACAGGACTAAAATTGTCGCCAGAAAAGACCAATTTTAGTCCTGTAAGTGGTCTTTCCGGCGTTCAGGATTAATTTTGCACAAAAAAAGACCACTTACAGGACTAAAATTGTCGCCGGAGAAAAGCCAGGACCAAAATCGAAAGAGGACCAAAATTGTAATTTAGCCCGCCTTTCTGCTCTCATGGTAGCCGCAGGCGGGAATCAAGCAGGTAAGCCACTACATTGATGAGTTCTACTGTTATTCTTTTAAGGGAAATTCTACCACTGGGACTCGATTCTATATAGGGGTCCCCAATATATATAACACACAAAACCCTAGTGCTTTTGTATGTTTTTACATGTATTGGATAAATTATATATATATCCCGTATTATAAGTCATCGTAGCAGTTTTTTATCCGTCCCACGATATAAGTCATTCTCACATTTCAATGCCTGTGGTTTCACTGTACGTAATAAAATAATCAGGACGGGCTCTTAAAGATGTCAACTATAATCCTGACTGTGCGGGGTTTTACGAAGTGAAGATGAGTACCGAAACTTGTGAGAGTATTGAATCATTATATCAATTGAGTGGCGATTCGTTCATTGCTTTGAATCCCACTTTAGACTGTAGCAATGTCAAGCAAGGAGATTTTTATTGTATTAAGGCTTGAGGCTGGAAAAATTGCATGGGACAAGAAGATTACAGAAGATTATGGTTTTCTTAATTTCCATTTCCTTTTAAGCAAATAAGCCATGCATGTGGATCTTGTTTTGTACTTGTACTGAATTCTTCTTTGGAGTACCTTTTCTTCCTTAACTAAAATGTAGAAGTATTTTGTCCTGTATCTTTTATAGAAGAAATGTCTTGTAATAGATCATTTTGTCCTTGTTTTTTTAAAAAGAAGTACGTCTCTTGTTATGACTGGGTTCAATCATATCATGTTGTTCTATTTACACTTTTAAAATTGAAATACGTTGGTTTGAGTTACTTTCATTGAATTTTAATACTTTATCTTTAAGAGAAGTTAAAACATACTTAACAGACAGAAATTTACGACAAGAAATTTAAGTAGTATAATGTCTTAAGACCTTTTTTGATTTGTGTTGTGAATTGTTCAATGCAGATATGTTTCAAATCGTAATCGTATGATCTGTTAATGCACATCTTTTTTACCGGTAATAATCTTAAGCAATATGTAAAAATATGTCTAACAAATTTTTCTTGGCTTTCATTCAATCACAAAGGCACAATTTATAGTACAATATAGGGCTTCTCCTCTCTCTTTAAAATGTCTAAACTACCCTGGTATTAATTAATTACAATACATCACAAAATTAACTATATATATCGTAATACCCCCCTCAAGGTGGAGCGTGGAGATCTTGAACGCCCAACTTGCGCAGTAAGAATTCGAATTGTTGCCGTCCTAATGCTTTGGTAAAAATATCCGCCAATTGAGTCTTCGTAGGAACATAGGAGGGAATAATCAAACCATCTGTGATAGCATCACGTACAAAATGACAATCGACCTCAATATGTTTGGTGCGTTCATGGAATACCGGATTTTGAGCAATGTACAATGCAGACTGACTATCACAAAACAACCGGATACCAGGGGGATGATGCACCCCTAAGTCCCGGAGAAGTTGCTTAAGCCACTTCAATTCACACGTGAGAGACGCCATAGAGCGATATTCAGCTTCTGCCGAAGACCGAAACCACAGATTGCTTCTTAGATTTCCAAGATATGGGGGAAAGTCCAAGAAAAACAAACCATCCACTTAATGATCGCCGAGTCAAAGGACAACTAGCCCAATCCGAGTCACACCAACCTTCAAGAAGCAAAGAACTGTCAGAACGCAACAGAATACCCTGCCCAGGATTTTTCTTCAAATATCGCACCACTCGTAGTGCTGCATCCCAATGCTCCACCCTGGGAGCATGCATGAACTGTGACAATATATGTACGGAGTATGCCAGGTCCGGACGTGTCACACCAAGATAAATTAAACGCCCAACCAAACGCTGCAACTGTCTGTGTTCATCATATTTTTCTGTATACACCCACTTACTGCCCAACGCCTTTTTTCGGGCGGGAGTGGCTGTAACACCCACGTGCCTTGGTCTTCTAGAGCTTGAACTTCTTCAGCCATGGCTTTACGCCATCCTTCATGTTTAATAGCCTCCTTAAATGTTTTTGGAGGATTTCCTGCAGTTATGGCTGCAAGATACTTGCGGTGTTTATCAGAAAACATATCATAATTGACAAAATGTGTAAGAGGATAAGGAGTACCTGAGGATACCGTTGAGGAAGGTGAACATGCGGATGGACTTTTCTTTTCCACTAACGTGTCAGTAACAAAATCCTGGAATCGAGAATTAGGAATCTTTTGTCGACGTCCTCGACCTAACTCTTCCACTGCTGGAGTGGCTTGAACCGGGTCAGGTATGATATTCGGTTGAGGATCTTCTGGCTCATCAAGGTTAATATTTTCGGTTGTTTGAGACCCCCCCCTCAACCGGTGCAAGGGGTGCAGGTAGGTCCACCGGTTGGGAATGAGATACAGGGGTAAAATCATCGCCAAGCATAGGCTCGTCAGGGAAATGAACGTCAACACTCGGGTCGGGCCGAGGCTCAAGTTGTTGCGCAAATGGGAAAACGTGCTCGTAAAATTTTACGTCCCGTGAAACAAATATCTCTTCCGTGTCAAGATCTAAAAGAGTCCAACCTTTCTTCGCAAAAGGATACCCAAGTAACACACACTTACGACTCCGACTATCAAATTTATCTTTCGAGGGGCGATGATCACGTGCATAACACAAACAACCTAGAACACGGAGCATAGACAAATCTGGGGGTTTGCCAAACAAACATTCGTAAGGTGTTTTGTAGTTAAGGACACTAGAAGGAGTTCGGTTAATTAAATGGGAAGCCGCCAAGACACATTCTCCCCAGAACTTAAGGGGTAAATGACCCTCAAAACGAATTGCCCGGGCAACATTCAATATATGTCTATGTTTCCTT
This sequence comes from Gentiana dahurica var. dahurica, assembly GCA_024500145.1. NCBI lineage: Eukaryota > Viridiplantae > Streptophyta > Magnoliopsida > Gentianales > Gentianaceae > Gentiana > Gentiana dahurica. The sequence goes on along the minus strand of CM044899.1, from coordinate 78,138,590 downwards.
TCTACCCGTCCATTTTGTTGTGGTGCCCGGCACACGATTTTTCAAAGATAATTCCATGTTTCCGAAAATAGGGATTAAGAGACTTAAACTCTGTTCCATTATCACTCCGTACACGCTTAATTGTCGCACCAAATTGTCGTGAGATCAAAGCCACAAAATCCAGAAACATAGTTTCAACCTCCATTTTATTAAAAAGCAAGTAAATCCACACCGACCGAGAAAAATCATCAACAAGTGTCAAAAAATATGTGGCCCCACAGGTGGAGGGAGTATTGTAGGGACCCCATAAATCACAATGGATTAATTCAAAAACACTACTAGCACGAGAATCACTAAGAGAAAATTGTTCACGTGTCTGCTTAGCTCTAAAACAAACTTCACAACCATCCTTTTTAAAAATTTTAGAAATAAACGTATTAGGAACACAACTCACAACCTTTTCTGACGGATGCCCCAAACGTCGGTGCCATAATTCCATAGATTCAGTGCCATCAATGGCCAAAACCCGTGCTTCTGGAATTCCACGGAAAAAGAAAAGTCCGTCTATACGTTCACCCACTCCAATCAGCGTCCTCGTCACTCGGTCCTGCATAACACATAGTCGATTTGTGAGGTGAAAAATACAGTCATTATCATCAATAAAATGAGTTACTGACAATAGGTTACAATTCAAATTAGGAACGTATAACACATTTTTAAGTCGCAAATTTTCCGATAGTTGAACGGTTCCCTCATGAGTTGCCATGGAAGAACGCCCATCCGGCAAACCAACCGGACAGTGGGCAATCGGTAACGAATCAATGAAGAGAGAAAAGGTCCCGGTCACATGGTGTGTCGCCCCCGTATCGATAATCCACGACCGGTTACCGGTTAAACGATCCAGGGGTTTAGGAGAATCAATAAGTTCCAAAATAGATTTCCATTGAGCTGGTGTAAGGGTCCCAAGACCAGCCTGCTCCCGTGTCGGTGGCTGAGAGGATGATGACTTATTAACCCATGGCTGTGATGACGTTGAAGCTCCGATACCATGTTAAAGATCAAGCGCTTACCGTTCTACTAAAACCAATTGGTATTAGTAAAGGCGCAACTTTATTTCTTATACATTTAAGAGTGTGGGCAATCTGTCACAACACAATAGGATGTTTTACTTTAACGTTATGGTTCACATACTGTTTGACAAATAATGCTTCAAGTTAAAACGGAAAGTTGGCCTAATGTTACATTTTGTGCATCTTTGTGTAATTTTGGTCCACAAAATTAACATCATATATTTCTGATTATATTGCCAATTTCTACCCCTGATTCGTAGAGCCATTGTTTTATGGTTTATAGTATTTCAGACTTCCGGTGTTAAAGCGAATCTCATCTGCATAAATAATTGAAATGAAGCAATTTTTATCCAACACCATATTCGAATTCTACATGCTATCCGGTAGTAAAGTGGTGATCGATATGTCCTTGGATAGGAAAAAGTTGTTTTTCCATCTGATTGTCTAAAATTTTAAGGTGTCTGATAGCATATTCATGTTTGCAAAATCTCTTTATTCGATGACTTTGAATATTTTTTCAAGAAAACAAGTCAATATTGGTGTCTCAATTAAAAAGAAGTTATTTAACTTCTAATTTTCATGCATATATAATTTTAATTTTAAGAAAATTGTTGTTATGGACATGACTTTTAATTGAAGAGACATTATATAAAAAATTACGATAATGATGCATTTTGATTGAATGTGATCGTCTATATTAGAAAGGTGAACAACACTACTGGCTCAAAAGGCTGATGAACGTCATGCGTAGTGTCCTTGAGTAATGACGTTTAATATAAGTGAAATTGTTCATTGAATTGAATCCGACTTTAGACTGTAACAAAATCAAGCAAGGAGATTATTATTGTATTAAGCTTTGAGGCTGCAGGAAAAGTTGCATGGGGCAAGAAGATTTCACTTTCAGAAGACTATGTAGTTTTCTTTTCATTTTCCATTTAAGCAAATGAGTCATGGATCATCTTTTATATAATTGTACTTGTACTGCTTTCTGCATTTTGTCCTCTTTTTTTTTTTTTTCATTTTTTTTTTTTCAAGAAAAAGTCTCTTGCTACGACGGAGTTTATCCGTCGTTCTACTTACACTTTTAAAAATGAAAATACGACTGGTTCGAGTTGCTTTAATTGACTTATATTTTTCTTTTCTTTTGAGGGCTACTTTTCTTTGACGGTTAAATACTCATTTTTTTTTATGAACTACATACTAACTTCTAAATAAGTACTCTTCCCGTCTCGTAATATACGACTCCTTAGATTTTTTGTGGTGTGCAAGATACAACTCATTTTCACAAAATACTACCTCCGTCCCACAAAGAGTGTCCACTTTTTGTTGGGTACGCAGATTAATAAACACAATTAATGTGTTCTTTTCTTTTGTAGCAAATAGACTCTTATACCCTTAGTATGGGTATTTATGAGTTTTTTTTTTTACTTAGTGTATGTGTATTGAAATCAACATGCATTTATTATGATAAAGACTTTTCAAATGAGTAAAAAAGTTGAACAGCCATACAACTTTCATTGTTCCTGTCAATATTTCATAGGACTGTTCATATTAATTTTTTTTTCTTTTTCGGGAGGTAGTGCTTTTCATATTAGCACTAAGTAGTGTAGTGGTATTCGTAATAATACTAGCAATAAATGATTGTTTTGGAATTAGAAAAGGTAAAAAAATGAGTAATTTAAGATGAAAGGTATATTTGGAAAAAAAATCATTAAATGATCCATTGGTATTGAAAAATGACATTTTTTATGGGACAATTTTTTTTTCAATTGTGGACACTATTATGGGACGGAGGTAGTAATAAACTATGAATTAATGTTCTTTTCCAATTTTACATTAAAAATTGGCAATAATTTGTCCAGACTTGTTTATGAATTATAGATTTTTGTCTAAAATAACATTTTATCAACTAAATAGGGACGAAATGACATCGAATTTTAATTAGGACAAAATGCTTGGTTTTTCCTGGATTACCCTCATTTAACTTCTTCGCCGGTCATACGGAATATAAAAAAAAGAGTTCGTTTCATTTTAAGGGAAGTAATTATTGTAACTGTCAATCTATTTTCCATAATTTTAGGAACGCATTATCACTATATATTTTTGAATTCAGGGTATAAAAATACTCATTTAATCTAAAGTTTTGATTTTTGTAAAAAAAAATTTGAATTTATTGTAACTCACAAACAATTTTCCATTATTTTATGTATTCTTTATCATATACAATTTTGATTTTAGTGGGAAAGAAAATACAATTGTATGATAGATCTGTGGTGGATGAGCCAACATGCGAAATTTGTGAGGAAGCTGACGAAACTATACTGCAAGCACTTCGAGACTGTAATTGGGCTAGAGAAATTTGGAACCTTTGCATTCCTTATGAAGAGCATGCGGCCTTCTTTGGGATTGATACTGTTGTAGATTGGGTGAGCCTTAATTTGACGGCTAATGGTAAGTCATTTTTTGGGACAACGAAGTGGGTATACACATGGAGGGAGGCCTTGTATGGGATTTGGACGTGGAGAAACAAACAGACACATGGATCTGAGGAGGGGAAACCCCCGGCGTATATTTTTTTTAGCAAACATAGTAGAACGATCAAGAAATCTTCGCCTAGCTTGGTGTCTGGATTAGATTTAGTTTTTGAGACACATTATTGTAACTTGAAGACTGAGCTTATTTGATGGCATGATTAATAAAATGATCCCTTTTATAAAATAAAAAAATACTCACTTGATCTACATTTCTGACACAAAAATTACTTCACATATATTCTACGCAAATATTACTCCAGTTGCATTCAATGATCCATATCAGTGTAGCATTGTTACTACATTTTGCACATCTATTTTATTGGTTGTTACTGTTTCTCTTTCATTGTTACTATATTTTGTGTGTCGGGCTCTGATACCAGCTAAAGTGATCCGATTCGTAAACGAATCAGAACTGAAGTTTCCCAAGAAACGACCGAAGATATCAATAAACAAACAAGCATCGTGACCCTTAGTTAACCTGTAATTAAAAACCTTGGTATAACATCAACCCTTAAATAACATGTATCTATGAATCTTGGTATATGAACGCAATAAGGTATGCTCATAACCTTTATAAGTTCGGGTTTTGAATACTCTACGTAAGAATACTTGCAAAAGCTTGAAAAGCTATGTTTAAATTCACTCCAATAATGTCTGGCTTTCTACTAATGTAAAATCCTATTTGTAATTAGCTGCAAAAAAACAACCTAATTCGAAATTACTAGGGAATTAGGCAGGCTAAATTACAGTTTTCGTCCTGTAACTGGACACGTTTTTCAATTTTGGTCCTGGTTTTTCTCCGGCGACAATTTCAACCCTATAACTGGTATTTTTCCTTACAAAAATAATCCTGAAAGCCGGAAAATGCTGACTGTACACATTTTCCGGCCAAAAAAAATGTCATGTCATCCCGAACTGACACGTCATCTTTCCATGTCAACAAAAATTCCCACAACACTATTTTTTTCCCAAATAATAAAATTTTGCTAATGGGGGGATTCGAACCCCCCAACCTAAGACTAAAAATCTACACTCTTTACCACCCGAGCTACAGCCGATTATGATTTTTAAAATAGAAAATATTTTTTAAGGACATGCATGTTCAGTATAAAAATATTATACAAAATAGTGTTATTTATTTATAAGGACGTGTTTTGGGACTTAATTAGGCACTTAGGACATCTAAAAAAGATCATCGTTTATAAGGACATATTTTTCCTATGTTTCCTAAATTATCCCTCTCTTACAAACCCAGCATAATCCTCTCTCCCTTTAAACCATTTTGCTTGTTTCAGTTCCAGGGATGGTAACTTCCATGGCTCGTGCCCACCTTCCGAACAGTAAACACTTCCAAGACTGAAGCTAAAATACTACTCCGCCGCTGCCGACGACCTGATTTTCCCGCTGCTGACCTCCGTCACAAGCCATTCATCAAGTAATGATCTTCTTGCCGTGTTTTTAATTTTTAATTTTTCAGAAGCTTTTAATCTGAAATCTGAATGATCTTGTTTCAATTAGTAGAGTGTAGAGACGTTTAAGTATCTGTGATTTTGGCCTCTTTCTCTTTGGCGATTCTAGTGATTCCCATTTTGAGTTCATTTCCTTTCCAATTTTGTCCGGTGAAATAGGTTCTCCTGTTTTGTTTATATGTTAAAAATCTCGTAATGCGCAACTTAGAACAGCTTTGGGCATTTGGTAGTTTGCATTCATCTATTTGTCGGTTTGTTCAATTGTTTAATTTGCTTTTGGTAGTTAGCTGGAGCAGCACTAGATTTTAGTTGTAAACTCACTTACACAAATTTCACATGGAAGTACATATTTGCTATCTGGATGCAGGAATATCTTTTGATAATTAATTGGAATTAAAGCAGGAATCTTTGCGTGTTCATAGAAAATGGTACATTGTGGCTCTGAGCAATTGGTACTCTTTTGGTTGTTTGAATTTCTCTAGCAGGCTACTTTTTGGATCGTTGATGCAACTCTAAATCTTGTAGTGTGTCTTTCAATTTTGGATTCATGTTCAATCCAAGGCCTGTCAATCAGTCCTTATCACCTTTTGTCGACCAAATCTTTGCAGTTATCGTTAAAAACCAGCCCTTCAAATCATCACTTTCATCTTCATCCTCTACTCCTATATGGTCTACGGAAACCGTGATTGAAGTACTCAGAAGTATCTGGAGCATATTTTATATCCTATTGCATTCTTTGGAACTGTCGAGTACTATCATTTCAATCATAATTGAACTTTCTAGACGTTGAGTATTGTTATTCTTTGCGGGTCTTCTCTTGTTCTTTTGCTATTATATATGTGTATTAATTATAAGATTGGTTTCATAAGTGTTTTTGTTGTTCTTTGGTGCATACTTGTGTAGGTGAATTTTGATGCTAGTAGCTAGCGAATGGATTCTGCCTCATGTGTTCTTGTTTGTTTTGCATGTATTTTTGAAAGTACGAATAATTTGCTGGGACTCTTCATTCCTCTGCTCAAATTTCTCAATTGTCTGTCTTTCAGAATCGATTGCTTGCCAACCCACCACTACATTTGATCTCAAAACATGCTCCACAAGACTGCCCATTATTGAAAAGTGTAGTACTTAATGCTGCTGTGCTTGTACCATAACCTTGACTATACAAATTCCCATACCCACATACTGATGTGCTTGTACCATGAAAGGCTTTGGACGATGTTTTATTTTTTCCTTTCTTTTTTTTTGAGTAATTATCCGGACACAACCGTTGTGACACAACGAGTATCACATCGTGTATCGACACCGTTGATCATGATGTAATAATGATCAATTAGTTTAACATGCATCACCTTGAAACAAAGAAAGAAAAGCTATACGTTGTTGGTGGGTTTGTGTATGATTTGGAATAAAATTGATGCGGTGATTATTGATGTCACTGCATTTACAGTTAGAGAATTGATGCAGTGACATCGATGTCACTGCATATGTCACTGCATATACATTTTACAAAGTTTTTGTTTTTGCAATTTGGGTGTTGATGTTGTTGGTGTTATTGTGTGTTATTCGATACTCCCTGGGGCTCGAGCTCGAATCGACTAAAACCAACTAAATCCTTCCATTGACAAAACTCCCTTTAAGATTTTGCAACGCTTCACGAATGGATTGTTCATCTTCAATTGTCACTGCATTTTTTAACGTCACATGTCACTGCATTTTTACGTGTCGCTTCATCTTCACATGTCATTGCATCACATCAATTTTTATGAAGAAAATTTCAATTTTCAGAAACTAAGTCGAAAAAATATCAATTTTTATGAAAAGCTATGGATGATATTTTATTTTTTTCATTTCTTTTTTTTAGGAATGATCCGGACACAACGAGTGTCACATCATGTATCGACACCGTTGATCATGATGTAATAATGATCAATTAGTTTAACATGCATCACCTTGAAACAAAGAAAGCAAAGATATACGTTGATGGTGGGCTTGTGTATGATTTGGCGATGTCACTGCATAAAATGCCAATGTCACTGCATAAAATGCCAATGTCACTGCATAAATTGCCGATGTCACTGCATAAAATGTTGATGTCACTGCATGTCTGATTGCCGATGTCACTGCATAAATTGTTGATGTCACGCATATATGATTGCCGATGTCACTGCATAAAATGTTGATATCACTGCATATATGATTGTCGATTTAACTGCATAAAAATATGAATTAAGGTGAAAGATTTATGTTGATTGTAGTTTTATATCAAAAGATATAACCATTTGAAGTCGATTTTATGAAGAAAATAAATCGATTTTATAAAATTAAGTCGGAAAAATATCAAATGTCATCACGGTGTTGTTTTATCAAATGTCACTGCATCCTGGTGATCACTGCATCTCGATGGTCTCTGCATCGCAGTGTCTCTGCATCGGGGTGGCCACTTCATCGCGGTGTCTCTACATCGGGTGGCCACTGCATCGCGGTTTCACTTCATCGCGATGTCTCTACATATATGATTGCCGATGTCACTTTATAAATTATTGATGTCATTCATATATGATTGTTGATGTCACTGCATAAAATGTTGATGTCACTGCATATCTGATTGCCGATGTCACTGCATAAATTGTTGATGTCACGCATATATGATTGCCGATGTCACTGCATAAAATGTTGATATCACTGCATATATGATTGTTGATGTCACTGCATAAGAATATGAATTAAGGTGAAAGATTTATGTTTGATCGTAGTTTTATATCAAAAGATATAGTCATTTGAAGTCGATTTTATGAAGAAAAGAAATCAAGTTTATGAAATTAAGTGGAAAAATATCAAATGTCATCACGGTGTTGCTTCATCAAATGTCAATGCATCCCGATGGTCTCTGCATCGTGGTGTCTTTGCATCGGGGTGGCCACTTCATCGCGATGTCTCTGCATATATGATTGTCGATGTCACTACGTTAATTGTTGATGTCATTCATATATGATTGCTGATGTCACTGCATAAAATGTTGATGTCACTGCATATCTGATTGTCGATGTCACTGCATAAGTTGTTGATGTCACGCATATATGATTGTCGATGTCACTGCATATATGGTTAATTAATCTGGGTGGTGACTGCATCGCGGGGGTCACTGCATCGCAATGGTTAATTAATCGGGGTGGTGCATTGGGGGTGGTCAATGCATCGGGTTGGGGAATGTATCGCGGTCGTCAATTAAAATAAAATAAAAATTCACTGGCCGGAAAAAAGAGAGAGAGAGAGAGAGAGAGAGAGAGAGAGAGAGAGAGAGAGAGAGAGAGAGAGAGAGAGAGAGAAAAGTCCAGGAAAAATGAAAGGAGAAAAAAAAAAAACCTCAAATACATGAACAAAACAAAACTAGCGCTACATTTATTTTGATTGATGAACAACGCTGCTACAGTTTCGGCCTTTTTTTTTCCTTCATTAAGGGTATTTGGGTCTATCTACCTAATTTTTGTCCTTATAACTAAGTGTTTGTTTTGGATGTCCTTTTTGCCTAATTAAGTCCAAAATGCGTCCTTTTCAATAATTGTCCCTAGAAAATATAATAATACATACAATTTTTTTTATAAAAAGTATATATATATATATATATATATATATATATATATATATATATATATATATATATATATATATATATATATATATATATATAGTATTCGTTACACGTGGTGATAAATTTTTAAATGTTTATTTTAAGTAATATAGGGGGTTCTTAATTTTTTATGTTTTATGTATAATATATATTGTATAATGCATGTGACTTAATATATGCTTTCTTTCTCTTTTTTTATTTTATCAAACTTGTTGATTAAGGCGGTTATGAAAAGGAAAAAATGCAGCTAGATCATATGATTTTGCAGGATTGAAGTATTGGGTACGTACCATTACTTAATATATGTTTATTTTTTTCAAATTAGTTTCTTTATCTAACTTTAATTTATGAATAATATTATTGTTGCAGCATTAAAGTATTGGGTACTAGTACCATGTGGTTGTTTCTTTGTCTTTTTTTTCGGAACACTCCTTTACTTACAGTCACACACCCCTTGAGAACAATCTTGTCTCCGCCTCGATCTGACACATCGAATCATGCAATGTTATGTGACAATGATACTATATACCTTTGATGAAATGTAATATCATTCAATGTTACGTTGTTACATCATTTTACAGTTAGATGTTGTTTTAGACAGATCGTAACAATATCATTAGCTATAATCGAGTAATTAATATTACCTTTTGTCCCATTTTGTCAAAGACTTACTTTTGTTTCACTAGAATAATAAAAATTACATTCATTTTAACGTTTCATTTGTTAATTTAATTAATATTCAGTTTCGTGGCTATGAAAAACTGTTGGAAGAAATGAAGAATATGACATGACAACAATATGTTGTATTTTTACTAAAATACATAAAAAAACGCAATAAAAAATTAAGAACATCCTATATTACTTAAAATAAACATTCACTAAATTTATCACCACGTGTAACGAATACTATATCTATATACTTTTTAAAAAAATAAAATTGTCTGTATTATTAGATTTTCTAAAATATATTTATATTGTCCTTAACATATATGTTGTGTTTTAAAAAAAATATTAGGATGTAGCTTGGGTGGAGAAGTGTGTAGTTTTTTAGTCTTAGGTTGGATGTTCAAATCCCCCCATTAGCAACATTTTATTATTTGCGAAAAAATGCTGATGTGGAAACTTTTACGGACGTGGAAAGATGAGGTGTTGATTTTGGATGACATGTCATATTTTTGGCCGGAAATTGTGTACAGTCAACATTTTTTCCGGCCTTCAGGACTATTTTTGTGAAAAAAAGACCAGTTACAGGACTGAAATTGTCGTCGGAGAAAAACCAGGACCAAAATTGAAAAGCGTGTCCAGTTACAGGACGAAAATTGTAATTTAGCCGAATTAGGCGCCCCAAGTAATGATATGGGCTTACCTTGACTCTAATAGGCCCACATGGAATTTATTGGCAAAAAGAAAGACTTAAACCAAAATTAATAACGAAAATGGTGTCACCCTTTGTGAGCTTTAGTGTGCTACTAATTGCTCATAAAAGACTAAGTTTAGGCGGCTTCTATCGGCTCCATGATGTTACTATAGGCACCTTTTAATTTATTATATTTCATTTGCTTCACTACACCACCAAATCACTTAAGGAACCACATCCATTTTATAACTTTCAAAAGGTATACACTTTAGTCCCTCAGCTTTTATAAATTATAAAATAACACTTTTTAATCTTTTAACACTCTTTACTCCATTTAACCAATCCCTTTTAACATAATACTAACTTCTCTCTTTTTTCATTTGAATCAAAACAAAAACATACCCTAAAAGTGTTCGCCGGAGAAGACAAGATATTCTTCCAGAGAAGATAAGTATTTCACCGAAAAACCACAATTGAAGCATTGGTTGCAAGTATCAAGCTAAGAAAAACCTAACTTTGAACCACATCACGTAAGCATTTTGTTTTTTAAGCGATTCGTTGGTAATTTGGTAGAAATTGAGGGTTTTAATGGTTGGTTTTCGAAGGTTTTTCATCGGGAAGAAACTGTTCATGTATTTGCAAAGAAGATTACTAGTAAAAGGTAACGCCACTTGTACTGACGTTGGTTGTGTGCTAACAACGCCAGGGCAGCTGACGTTATAAGCAATCTGGAAAACTCAAGAAAATGATGGAACGTCGAGTAATAACTAGACAACACCACCGTGGCTGGAGTTTAGGATGAGTAAATGGTGTCTTGATTGTTGTTAAATTCATGATTTCATCTGTTGTTTGAAGTATGAGATACTATGATATGTCCGATACATGTTTTGCTGCTGTTTTTGGTGTTAGACCTGTTGAAAAAGTGTTAGAATGGATTGGAAATCATAAAGTACAGAGAATTGTAGGTTTTAAGCTTTTCTGGTGCTCAAACGCAAGCTTGGATAGGCCAAGAACACGCTTGGCATGATAGAATGCAAATAAAATTTACTAAAAGCAAAAGCGCATGCTTGCGCTGGCAGAATGGAAAACATAGAGTACATGCGCAATCTTGCTCAAGGCAAACGCACGCTTGCGTTGACTGAATAAAAACCCAAATGCTAGTTGTTACACAAGAGCGTGCTTGATCAAGGCAAGCGCACGCTTGGCCCATTTTCTCATGAAATTTGTGTTTTAATGCTACACTTGGTTTAGTGCCTTTCCAATGGATATAAACAACATAAATTAACTTGACAAAGCCATGATTAAGCTTCTAATGCATTTAGTTCCGGCACCGAATGGATTTTTCCTAAGAGTTGAAGTTTGGGACTGTCGGAAGGGTATAAATGGCCTTGTGCTTTGATAAATTTGTATCCATTAATGTCTGTGTATGTGATAGGCTTGTTAATGTGTTGTTTTCTAAGTGAGGGAGTAGACGTGTAAGCGAGCCTTTGCCTTGAAAACACATAGGTGGCTAGTTAACAATTAATAACATATATACTTGTGTAGCTAAAAGCATAAACATCAAGGTTCTTGGTAAGGCACAAATCAATATCGCGGTGTGTGGTGTGGTCAAGATAAAGTGAATAACTCCGTAGGTTACCAAGACCTCAAGTACAGAGGGACTTCACCGAACACACACACTATCGGGACTAGCATGTGGCTATTAGTGTAGTATAGGGTTGTAAATGAGTTGGGCTACTCGTACTCGACTGGCAAGAGAAATCGACTCGATTCGATTTTTTTCGAGTTCGAGCTCGAGTCGAGCTACTCGAATAATTAACCGAGCCGAGCTCGAGTTTTAAAATATATTAATCCAGAGCTCATGAGCTTAATCGAGATTGATTAAATAATTATTTAATTAATTAAATTTATTAAATTTATTATAAAATATTATTTTCATAATCAAAAAAATATTATTCGAGTCGAGTATTAGACGAGTTGAGCTCGGTCTTTCCGTATTTCATTAAAAATAAAATGATTTTTTTTTGAGTGGAAAAATAAAATGAATTATAGGCAAATAATCGAGCTTACGAGCCGAGTCGAGCTATATCGAGTACTTAGCGAGTCGAGTTCGCTCTTGCTTTTTTAAGGCTCGATCGAGCTCGAGCCGAGTTTCGAGACCAAACTTTTTTAGTCGAGTCGAGCTCGAGCCATAGAGAGTATCGACTCGACTCGGCTCGATTACACCCCTGTAGTACCACTAATAGGTTGTAACCAGATGCTTCGTGGTGAGTAGCACCATGCGTAGTGCCCTTGAAAACTTGATGTAACAAAGCTAAGTTGATTTAGAAACAAAGTAGGATCCTTACGACATGTTGATGAATATGAAGTGAATCCTAGAGTTTGAGTCGTGTTAATGAAATATAATTCTTAATTAATAATAATCCGTTGTCCTTTCATTGTAAAACTTAATTGTTCAATAGCTTCAACATTTTACTAAGTACGTTCGTACTTACCTCTTTGCATGTTTGTTTTGTGTGAAAAGATATGCAGCCTGTAGGTTGAGCCGGATGTTGAGGATGAATTTGATGATGATGATGTTTGATCATTGATGCTATGCTGATATAAACTTTAATGCTTTCGTTAACTATGTTATTTCAATTTCAAGACGTGTTGTACTTTACTTTGAGATGTATTGTAATGTTTTAAGAATTCATATTGTAAGACTTGATTGTCGTTAATGTAAGAGTTACCTTTCTATCTTTAGTTTTGGATGACATATTTATAGTAGCATTTGTGATGTCATCCAAGTCTTTTTAGCTTCTGTTTCGCTTAACTCGATACGACGATGTAGAGGCTAGCGTATAATATTGAATTTACTTAATGTTATGCGTGCCGAACGTTCTTTTCCGCAAAAGGAATTGATATTTGGGAACGGGACGTTACAATTTCCTTTTTAGCAAATAAATCATGCACGTCATTCATCTTCTTTTGTGCTTGTACTCATTGGCGGACCTACATACAGTCAATGAGGGTCAAATGCCCTCTTAATCCGGAAAAAATACATTAAAATTTGTATGATACATATAGTTTGGCCCCCCTTAAATTTTTTATTTGCCTTCAAAAATTTTATTGCCCCCCTTATCCGAGATCTTGCGTCTATACTGCATTCTCCTTTGGTATATCTCTTCTGCCTCAACTAACACGTAAAAGCATTTTGTCATTATCTTTTATAGAAGAAATGTCTTGTAGCAAAATTATTTTGTCCTTGTTTCTTTTTCTTAGAAGAAGACGGCTCTTGTGACGACTGAGTTCAGTCATATCAGTTGTACTGTTTACACTTTTAAAATTGAAATACGACTGGTACAAGTTACTTTTATTAACTTTTAAATACTTCTATTTTTTCAGGGCGACTTTCATTGACTTTTAAATATTTTTTTTTTATGAAGTAACTTAAGTACTTTTTTGAAGGAACTTTTAAATACTTAATTAATAAAAAGAAATTCACGATTAAGAAATAGGTACCCTTTCCGTCCTGTTATATATATATATATATATATATATATATATATATATATATATATATATATATATATATATATATATATATATATATGACTTTTAACTTTTTTTGGTGTTCTAAAATACAAGTAATTTTTACAAAATAATACACTATTAATTAATTCATGTTCTTTTAATTTCAACTTTTACATTAAATTCCTTCAAAAAAAAAAACTTTTACATTAAATAATGCAATATGACAAGACACACCAAAAAATAATGCAATAATTTGTCTTGAAATTTTGAAAAAGGTATTCGTTTATATGTTTCCTAAATTGTGTGTAAAAGCAAAAAATAATTAATATTTTGGGAGAGAAGTATAACGTACTATGAACACTGAACATATATACACCACATCAGTCAGATATTAACGAATAGTTTGATCTCATTAATTAACACAACGAAAAATGACCATATATGCAAAACTGATGTCAAAAGATACTCATCTATAATAACTTGTGTATAAAATAAAACAAATTCTATCACTCTTTTTCTTGTAACAACGTATTTTTTTAGGAACATTAAACCTTAATTTTGTCTGATAAGTTATTGACAGGAGGATTTTTTTTCAGCTTCTTTTACTTAAGGGAAGGATTCTTTTATAATTACATTGAGGAAGAGGATATGTATTCAGCCCCAGTTTTCATCAAGAAGTGAAATAGTCTTTAACATTAAACCAAATTTATTCTTGTCCATAAAAAAGGTTGTTTCTTTTACTAAATAAGAATTTTACCGATTGACATGGGTATAACCCGGAAATCATAGGCGTGACACTAATAACGCTCTATTCGGAACTTATAAGAAAGCGGGCCAATAAAGACCTAGACTATTATTGGGCCTCTCGTTCGAGGTCTTTAATTTGGCAGAACGCACCTTGGCCTCCTCCTGGTCGTCCTTAGACCAAATTCCTTCACTCGTTTCGGTCTGACCTCAGTAGATATCATCTCAGCTCGGCACAGGCTACCCATAGCTCCAAATGGCCGGCATGACACATGATTGTCTATGGCCCCGCATTGCCAACAAGGTGACAAGATCACCTCGGTCAATTATTATCAGCATAGGGCAAGTCCTCCTTGAGCTCAAAGAACACCTATAACTCATTGTGAGGGTGGTGTCACTGTGTGGGTGTTGCAAAATTGTGAGGTGTTACTGCAAATCGGTGAGGGTGTCACTGTGGGCGCCATTGTGAGGACTAGGTGAGGGTGTTACTGCAAAACTATGAGGGTCTTATTGTGTGGGCATTGCAAAACTATGAGGATGATGATGCTTTTGTCAAACCACAGTGTTAAACGATGCAGTGTTCAGTTGTTGTTCTTTAGGTTTTATTTATTTTCTGTTATGTGTTGTTATGGTTTGACAGCTGAAATATGTATACAATGAGCTTGGTAGGGTCTTTTTGTGTTTGCCTAGGGTTTTTCTAGGGAGCCGGCTCCTTAATTATAGGAGTTTATGTCGTGTATATATCTCATTTGTGTAGCTATATTAGGTGCAATCTAGCCACTCTTTCAAGGAAGAATAATAAGAATTCTCCTCTTGTTCTCTCGCTATAATATTAACATGGTATCAGAACCTTGTTATTACATTAAAAAAAAAGATTAGTGTGCTACAATGACAGGCAAAATGAGTACAACGTCCAATACTCATGAAAGCACCGTAAACCTTAGATCCAGTTCTGCAGGGGTTGGGAAAAACCCTAAAGAATTTAAACGGTGTCTAGTGGAGATCCAAACTCTACAAATTCATGTATTCATCTCACTACTGCAAAATCTTCGGGGAGAACTATCTAGAATGGCCTCAAACCATCTAATTCCTAAAAATGGAAATGGGAAATCAGGGTATTCAATCAGTGAGATCAAAACCCCTGATGCTAGAGATCCCAAGCAACCAGTATGGAGATCTAAGAATTCTCTTGTGATGGATCGCATGACTCATTAACTCCAAGCAAAGGAGATTTGGAATAAAGGAAATGTATTTTGATATTTAGAATACATCTCATATTTATGAGTGTCCCGGATTTTATCAATACAAAACAACAAGTAATAAACCGGTTAACCTCAAGTGCAAGGATCGTAGTATGGAGGCTAATGCCGGGTCGATCTTACGGGGAACTAGACTGTTGTGAACCCTAGCTTTTGTTTTTAACTAATTATTGTCACGAAAACTAACCTAAACGAAGAGCTAACCTAAACAAATATTGCATAAAAGTAACTAGACAGAGGAGATTAATCAATGCTAGGGAAGATTGAAAGCGATAAACTAAACTAAACTAAAGTGCAGAAAAAGTAAACTAAAGCTAAACAATTCAAGTTTCAAGGGATTAAATCAAGTTATAACGAGCGAACAAGCAATTGATCCACCTATCCTATCAACATTCAATTCTAATTCGGATTATTTCGTGATCTCTATTCAAGTCGTGATTCACCTAATCGAAGGCATAAACTCCTACTCTCATAGACAAGTTCGTTTTCTAATCTTTTATCTTTCGATGTTAAAGATTACGTCTTTCTAACCTAGGCGTGAAATCTTTCGATTTCTAATCTAGAAAATCAATCTAATAACTTTCGTTTTATTTAGATCAAAGATCCAATCTTTCATCATGGTGATCTAAGGTTGACATGACTCTCATCATATAAACAATCATCAAAGCAAGCATCTTTCGATTAAACATGCAATAAAACATACAAAACATGATAAAAGAAACGAGCTTGAAGTAGAACTCACAAAATAATCACGAACGAGAAATCAACTGTTGAATTGGACGGCTTCACAACGCTTGTTCAATAGGATTTAGCCTCTTAGCATCTTCTTGACAACTCGAATTGATGAATAAAAGTACATGAAATTATCTAATCTAATCTAGAAGTTTAAGTGCATAAAACTAGAGAAAAACTGAAGGAAAAACGCAGCCAAGCTGCCCCTAGGGTTTAGGGTTCGAATAATGTTGGATTGTTGTTCTTGTGTGCAGAAATAGGTAGGTATTTATAGAGGATTAAGTCGGTTCTGGCTGAGTCGGCGGACGGGCGAGCGTTCGTTCTGGTGGACGCTCGTTTGGTCTGGACGGAGCATGGACGTTCGTTCACCATGACTTGAATGCGATTTTTACATGTTTATCTCTTTTTCTTCTCTCCACTCGATCATTATCTCTTCCTTAAATCCTTATAGCTCAAATTTATCTCTTTTGATCATCATTTGAGCACAATAAACATACCTATAAGACATGGAAAACATTGCAAACTGTAATAATATTCAAATAATCATATTTTAACCATGAAATCACATAAATATATCGATATTGCGATTAAGCCGTCAAAAATATCGTTTGCTCAATATTTTAATATAAAGACCAATTATTATGCAAATTATACAATATAGAGGGAAAAACATCGTAAAATATATCCTTATAATTCATAGATTTCCACCCTTAACAACTCCCCCACACTTAGCTTTTGCTCGTCCCGAGCAAAACAAAGCAAAATCAAGCTCGAGATAGTATAGACATCTCAACAAATATAACATATATTCAATAACTTAGAAGTTCACCATTGTGTGTGTGCATAGACATTGAAAACTTCCACTAAATCCAAACTTGAGGAACTCAAAGTAAAACTAGCTAATACCCCCTCGTAGAATAGTAATAAATGACACTCATAAGATGTACCCTACAAACGTGACATATCCCGAAAAAGATGATCGAATGAATCTAGGGCCTTTCTGAAATACTCAGAGGATAATCCCTACATCATATCTTTCAGCTTATACTGGGGATAAGATTAACGAAAACTAAGCCTTATATTCAATTTCGTAACGATATCTTAGTCGATTTAACTTATTCACTTTAAACACACATTAGGATAAGCCATTGCCCTCATAGCAGAATAGGACATTTCGAGATAATACCCTACCTTACTCCAATCATAAGGCAGCTTTTCCTAACTGTCGTGAGCTTTTAGTCATCATGGTGGTATAGGACATACGTGGTACACCCTACCTCACTCAAATCATCGACTAGCTTTCGACACACCCAATTAATTCACTATTAATTCAACTTTTTCATTTTGACATTAGTTACGCTTTACTTATCACATTCAAACTTCTAGATATTCACAGTATGTCATACTCGGAACTAAATACAAACTATCATAAATCTCAAGATATATACGTAGCACTAAGCACATGACTTATAAGAAAATCAAAAATCACTAATCCAAAACGGGGTATAGCTTTATAAAATAGCTCATCGTCACTATGGCTCGTGAAAAATAAAATCTTGGTGAAACAACTAATTCACTAAAAATATGGTATATATATAGCATCAATGACTATAACAAACCGAACAAAAACGTGTATTGCCTACTCGGGACAAAACAAAAATTTCGAAAATTTTACTCATTTTGCATAGAAACATCATGTATTAAGCAAATGGTAGATACAAATCGACTCATTCCCCTCCCCCACACTTAAACTACAACATGTCCTCATGTTGTGCAAAATAAAAGAAAAGAGAACTTAGCTGATTGTCTTCCGAAAGGGAGCAACTCTGGAATGATGCGCATCACCCAGGAATGCTCGAGGATATCAGTAGATTGTGGACCATCCACCAGAAAACTGATATCGTTTAAAACTCACAAAAGCTAATGCAAATACCCTGCACACTTGAAAAACAAAGAAATACCTCGGGGGAAACAAGGGATTATACCATATCATAGAGTAGAGATAAACAAAGAGAAATCGAGATTGAACAATATCCACAGCAGTCTCTCAATAAAAACAGCAAATTCCATTCAAAACACCAACTCAAACAGAAAAACTTCAATTACAAAAACTAAGAAACGATAAAATCCGAGCCTACGAGAAACCGACAGTAGCCCGAAAATAAAAACTAGAAAATAAACAAAAACAAAAGAAAAATAAAGGATATCTAGGATGCCTCCTAGTGGCGCTTTTGGTTAATGTCGTTAGCTCGACACAGTTGAAGCTCAACCTGGATCAGGCCATTTGACTTTTCTACCAGCCACTACCTCGTTTAAGCTCCAGTCCGTAGTGTGGCTGTAGAAACAGCATTTAACACATGGGGTTAAATCCTTTATAGCTCGCCATATACGTGTAATCTTCCCCATGGTCGATTTCTTCTTCTTTTGATGGCGTTTCAACTTTTGCTCCCTTTCATACTCTTTCATGTCCCAACTGTTAGTAATACCATCCGCAGCGGAAGCGATTTTATGGATCTAGATCTATATAATACACGTAATAAAACAACTAGATCTATTCTACAAGGGGGATGTAGAGCATACCTCTTGGATCTCAAAATCCAAGTTGAAGAACCGCAATTAGGAAGAACTTGTGAAGGCGTGAAGAGCACCACAGTCTTCCGATCGTGTGATCCAAGCAACTCCCGGTGGAAGGAATTCTCGGCCCGAACCCTTCCGATATGCTACCCGGAAAAATCTCCGAGATTTCTCCCCAAATCTCCCTTGGCCGAAATTCTTTACTCCTTACTAAAAGGTGTATGTCGAATTTTTATTGTGTGTATTAAGGCTTGGGAGAACTCTCTTTATATAGGAGAGTAAAACTTAGCCTCCAAGGATTTTTATTTTGCAAATAAATAATCCAATTAATAAAAGACAATTCCATAATATTCTAGAACAAATCTAGAATAATATTTATCTTTATTATTTACCATAAATATTTATCCAATAAATATTTTATGCACATGTCTTATTAATCACAAAAAAACTAATTTCTTGTTCCAAAATAAACATATGGGGCGAAAATCATCATCATTGACCTAGTCAATATGATTTTTTTTTTCCACACACACAATAATTGGGCCAAGATTATGGAAAATGTCTTTTCCACATATTTAATTATTTAGCCCAACTAATTTAATAGTCCACTAAACAATTAATTCACATATCGTTTTAATAAAGTCCAACAAGAACTAAATTAATATTATTAGGATTCGACGTCCGAGAATAGCTATGCTATATAGGAGGCACGTCGGGGACCATGGACTAATAATCAGCGGCTCCGATAAATCAAATAATTATCTTACGAACAGAATAATTATATTCGATAAATCAATCACAGGAATATGCCACCATAATCCCGTGACTGCACTCCTCCGATTATAAGATTATATTTATCTCCTCACGAGAATAATAATAAGCGCCCATTGATACAATCATTACATATGGATTAATCCTCCATAGACTGTTCATTCTAAATCGGGAAGGTACCGTTAACCCTTTTCAGAACCTCTTATCCTTATTTACCATTAACCCCCTAGTGATCAATTAATTCATACAACTCACTGGTAGCTAATAAGTGTAATATGAACTCGCGCGATCGATCAGTTTCTAGGATTAAAAAATAAGGGAACTGTCTTTCTACTTCCATAAATGGAAGGAATTGATTCTGTATCTGTGATAACACAGACTACTCACTCAATCTAGTACAATGCCAAGATGGGGTAATTCAGACCACAGACTCAGTGTAATCCTTAACCGTCAAGTCAAACTTCATACTGATTCAAGCAGTTGACTGTGATCACCTCAGGATTAAGATATATCCATAAATATGATCATCCATTGATTCGATGAGACTTCTCGATTACGGAATTATATCGTGAACTCTAATCAAATCGGTCCATCCCTATATGATATATCTATCATATATAAATGCCCCATTAGGTTCTCTTAACCGAAAGTCCGGATAAGACAATCACACATATTGTGTTCTGGGCGCATTAATAGCACGTTAAAGGAGAGACCCGATACTCTCGATTAACTTCACTATGGGCTAATTGTATTTTAAGTACATCTTCACTAACTCAATCCTCCCGTGTATATCCCATACACTGAGTTAAGTGATTACATAAACGATATACTTTAGGGTTTTCTGTAGTGTAAATACTATTGTCACATCGGTGAATATGAGAATAATAAATATGAATAATAATATCATTTCATTTATTAAATAAAACAATTACAAAATTGTCTTTCGGCATCACACCTAACAATCTCCCACTTGCACGAAAGCATGTGATTAATTGTTTTAGAGCACACCCTATTATTTAAAATACAACAAACTACATCTCCCACTTGCTCTAAAGCAATGGAGACTCATCCCGTATTCTAGTACCCACTAAGCATGTCATAACCATTTCAGATTCCAAAGTACACTCCGAGTATGCCGTCGTAGGATAGGTCAGTGACTCGGGGAGCACCTACATCTAAATGTCATGGGTCTTAATGATTAGTCAGGTTGTCGGCTCGAGACGATCCGTAGAATCGAAACGTTACTGGTCCATCTAATCATGTGGTACTGAGTAAACACTGAGCCCGAGATCGACTTAACGACCATCCTCAATCTGACTTAAAGTCAAAATCAGTGTATCACACATATCCAAGTTCACACATGAATATGTCCGCATATTATTCCTCGTTCTCTCAAGATACTAAAGGACACACTAAACTTGCTTTGTTAACTGCCGAATCTAAGATTCGATCAAAATTGACGTTCAATAACCTGACCAACTCTTACTAAAAAGAGAATCTATCCCATTTCTCTTGATCCGAAGATTTAGAGAGTCATTCCTGAGGCATAGGGCAGAACTTCCTCGTTGAATGTTGCATACACAGATGCATCATCTTAACCAATAAGATGGATGGGAAACCAGTGACTGATTCTAATGAATTCGACCGAGTCAAACTCTTCAGAATGTTGTCCAAATCTCTATTGCAGAGAATTGCGGCATTGTCAGATTCTGACTTCAGATAACACACCCATGTTGATTCCAACTGGTGCAGTGTTATCCTTCACAAACACTAATATATGTATATATTCGCTACTGTACTAAAATTGATATCCAGTCTACAAAAGACTTATCAATATTCTGGTCAAATCCACATATTGTAGAAATATATGACTTCCAATGACCGAGAGGTTTGCTTTTTATCCACAAAGGACATAAGCCTTGACAGTCATCCTGTCATGAGTTCATAAGGCATTACCCTTTTGTTCCGAATGAATCCAGACTCCGTTTGTTTGGCAAGAAAGTGTCAGGGAATCACCCCTATTTTCTGCTTTTGAACGAAATCATGCAATACTAAGTGGTAAGAGAGTTCAAGGTCTGATTAACTCTCTACTGCTTGGGGAATTACCCATAGACCACTCAATCTTTGCTCTGAAAGATAAACTTTCCTATGCATTCTACTCTTTTCCGTGTAGATCCAATTACTCCCACTGGGCCTGAGACACTCAGGTGGTTCTACAAGAGTATGAACAGCTCTGGAGTACCAAACTCCATTCACTGGGTTATGGCTTGTAAACCAACCTCTATTATCAGAATCCTATACTGCTCACAAAAGAGCCATAGGTCATCAATCGATCCTCAGACTACAAAGTCTGCAGAACCCGTAATGGGTAATGGATAAACCATACTCCCAATACTTACTGGGTGGATCGAAATTCTGATATAGTTTAGTAGTATTTAGTGTTATCACCAACAACCGACGTTGGATGTGGTCTGATTTTAATCAGTTAGTAACTACCTTGAGTAAACGTACTTCAAGGTTCAAGGTTTTTCTGATCATGGATTCTATCAGAAAAGATGCAACAGTATAACTGTCCCTTCCCGATTTCAAGAATCCTATATCTAACCTTTATACTCAATAGGTTAAAAGATATATCACGAATGGTCATTGACCGAACGTATGCGTGAAATTCCCAGTCTTACCTTCAATGACCGTGTGCTAAATGCTTATATTTACGGAAGTGGGGTGAACCGAATCCACACCTTATCCGTAAATTCCAAAGCATATTCTAGGTAGACTTCTCGGTCTTACATTTCAATGTACACCGTTATTTCGCTTCCAATATCTTTATTGAGTTAAGCAGTGTATCGTAGCACATCTAAAACATATATAAGGCAATTTAACGGTTTCTCACTTAGTGAAAGCATTTCACTATGAGGCAGGCCGAGCATCAGTCCCTAGGACTATGTGATGGCCCATTTCTGAGTATAGAATACTCTATCTCTGTTGAAAACAGAGAAACCTCAAAATATTTTGGATAAACTTACCGGAGTGTTTGAATAGTTATCAGACAAGAAGTCACTACTCGGAAGCTCCTACTAGCTCGTATCTTTCATCAGACCCCGAAGGTCGTCGTGAACAAGCTATGTTACTTCTTTATATCCATTATCCTTTCCCGATTGAAAGGAAACTTAGTCATTGAACCTTTGAGACAATATAACCAGACTGGGAGAAAGGAATCACCCTGAGCCAGTCTTCAGGTCTTGTCTTTTAGTGACTATGCACTAACTATGGAATATGAAGAAGCGTTTATCTAAATATAGAAACCAATTGCTTTTAATAGTTCTTAAGATGTGTTTTATATACATATTTCAGCAGTTCTAAGTGGTTTTTGACTTTATCAAACAAAAGTCCGAGTCTTGGATTCGTACTACAAATGGTATATTCACTTTCTATACGACAAACAAATTATCGAATAGAAGGTAAATCCATTCGATCCAACGAATCTTAAACCGAAAATAAATTTTCCGCGATATCCAAGGATTGAATCCGAGATTCATTTCCTTGTATCACTCCCACTTTTCTAGCTAAAATTAACTGCCCGTTGTTTACTCCTTTAATCGTTAAATGCACTGCTACCTTGTTCTTCCAAAGAACTTAGCTCGAGAAAATCGCCAAGGATTCATAGGTTGGTGATCCAAAATCACTATCCTTATCCTATGATTTTCAGTTAATTAATTTTTCGGTTTAGCCTTAAAGTTTACTCAGTTTAGATGACTAACATTTTTAGACATATTCTCCCATTCTTGACTTTCCTTGAATGGAAACAGTCTTGAACCAGCGGTTCGTTTGAGTAGACACTACTCTTGAACCGTGGGGTGTCTATTTCGAGTGTTACTCGTCGGGACTTCTCGGATTTTCTAATATACCAGAAAAAACAACAAATCATAACATTAAAGCTCCCACTACTTTATCGGTTCCAAATACCGTCTAACGAGCAATGCTTTATTTTTATGATTTTCCGATTTTTTCGATTAGAAAATCTTTCGTACATAGTTCTATTGTTTCCAGAAAAACAACAAATCATAGAAACTCCCACTAGTTCTTCGATTCCAAATATCGTCCAACTAGCGACATTTCATGACTTTCCGGTTTTTCAATTAGAACGGTTACGTGTGTAGTCAGTTACACTTTTCTAATGTTCTAGAAAAACAACAAATCATAAAGCTCCCACTAGTTCATCGATTCCAAATATCGTCCAACTAGTAATACTTCATGATTTTTCGATTTTTCAATTAGAAAATTACTCGTGTAATTACTACACACTCAAAATTCATTAGAAAAATTTCAAAGTCCGAAATCACCTTTGATCAAACTAAGTTTGTCTTCCGTTTGACACGAATGACACTAGTGACATACCTATATGTCACTCTGATTTTTAAAAGGCTTAAGAGAAAATATCTCTTTCGAAAAATAATTGCATTATCGATTAACTAGTTCAACGTCCTAGTTACTTTCCACTTTTTAACGAAGTCAATACTAGTCAATTATAAATTTTAAGCAATTTAGTAAGGGATATAATGCTGTAAATAAAATGACATAAATTAATTCAAGTTTAACACTACTATATTTTATTTTAGGAATTGTAAACTAAAATTAAGTCTACTCTACCATTCCAAGGTTTTAACCTCGCATCTCAGTGCCGCCTTAGGGTAGGTCAAAGAGATGACGGTTAAATCGAGACAATCTCATCAATGAATAACTTGTGAGAATCGAACATCGCACGAGAATCAAACATCCCTTTATTCATTGACTACCTTCCTTTTTTAGCCTAGATATTTCTAAAAATATCCTTTATGAGTGTGACCTACTATATCGGATCTCTTAGGTACGCCCCGAGTGTGCCGTCGTAGGATAGGTCAGTGACCCGACGAGTACCCAGAAATCCTATCCTTTCGGAGACCAAGCCATGAATGTTGATAGGGGTGAACACCATCCGTAGGGGACGAAATCAAAGCGCCGCGAGGCGCCACCCTTCTCTCACTTACTTGTATCTATAGTAGAGGCCGTGGGGTTGGCTGTCGCCTCCCCCGCTCCCACTCAATATTTTGGAAGTGGTGGTGGGTTAACTAACCACGCCTTTTTGATGTTAACATAAAAGCACATCAAATCAAGGATTCCGAATGGTGTCGGTAACGTAGGCAAGCCTACCCGTCCTATTCGTTGGAACATATGTGACAATCGGACGAAATCGGG
Organism: Gentiana dahurica var. dahurica; assembly: GCA_024500145.1. Lineage (NCBI taxonomy): Eukaryota > Viridiplantae > Streptophyta > Magnoliopsida > Gentianales > Gentianaceae > Gentiana > Gentiana dahurica. The sequence goes on along the minus strand of CM044899.1, from coordinate 78,113,722 downwards.
TCAAGACAGCCCCATTGAGATAAGAAGGAATCACCCTCCGTTCTCCGGTGTAGCTTAGTCTTGCCGGACCCCCGTGCATACATCACACTAGGAGGGTTAAGTCGGTCGAGCCTAGCTCAGTTGACCACCCAACCTATAAGCGAACCGTTTTTATCCAAGATTTATTGTTCTTTTACCATCATTCAATCTCGTAGACACTACGAATTGAAAACGTGATCTCGTTTGGGGTTTAAGGCGGTTCACCGAGAACACACACCGAAAGGCCTAACGATTTCATAACCCGTCCTCGGATCATTAATTAGTTACTAAATTTATTAATTACCACGTATTAATTAAATTTCAACTAATTACACGAGTTTGTATACATGCCTATTTTAATTACCAAAATTAAAATTCTACATGTATGCATGGAGTGGATTTATGATATGATGCATGTCATGGCAATTCCGATTTTATATCTATTTTATGATCAAACACATAAAAAATAAATTGCGGAAAATTTAAACACCGAGATGGATTGTTGGTACCCCGTATCTAATCTATCCTAGGAAAAAATAAATTACAATCTTGTTGTCTTCGAGTCTTGATCTTCGAATCTTGAACTCGAACCGCCGGATCACGAACCACGAACACCCGAGAGGAGAAAATGTCTTTTTAATTAAATAAATCCAATTTATTATAATTAATCATAAATTTTTTTTTTATTTTTTTTATGTATGCGGCTGTTACCAAAAAAAATAATTTTCCAAATTTTTTTTTTTTGTTACAATTTGGCGGCTGCACCAATTATTTTCCATAAAAATAAATTTTTTTTTTTGTTGTTATGCCTAACGGCAGAATGATAAAAAAAAATTAGGTTAAAAAAAAAAATTTCACATGCAGCCCCATATCCAAAAAACCCTAGCCGCATGCAATCATTTATGAACAGGACGTATAGCGACGCTTTTCAGCGTCGCAGAAAATCCTGTAGCAGTTTTTAATAAAATTTTATCCGTTTCTCCTCGTTCATACCTTGGGTTTCGCCTTGATCTTTAAATTTCCAGCAAGATCTTCATCTTTTCCAGCCCGGATAATCAAAATTACAATAAAAGATGCTACTTTTACATAAATTTCGAAAAAAAGGACATAAAAAAAATACAATTCCTATGCTCAATTGTTACTAAACAAAGGAGCTACAATAGATCTAACGAGTAAACAGTACCAACCCCAATCCATCTCTTCAACCAAGACATTCATAACATAAAAATTAACTAAGCATGCGTCGGCCCCTTTTTTTTTTATAAAAAAATGGGACAAAAAATCTACATGTTTCCACTCCTAGATCTAATATTTTATACGTATAAATATAGATCAACCTGTCTCTGATACCACTGTTAGTAATACCATCCGCAGCGGAAGCGATTTTATGGATCTAGATCTATATAATACACGTAATAAAACAACTAGATCTATTCTACAAGGGGGATGTAGAGCATACCTCTTGGATCTCAAAATCCAAGTTGAAGAACCGCAATTAGGAAGAACTTGTGAAGGCGTGAAGAGCACCACAGTCTTCCGATCGTGTGATCCAAGCAACTCCCGGTGGAAGGAATTCTCGGCCCGAACCCTTCCGATATGCTACCCGGAAAAATCTCCGAGATTTCTCCCCAAATCTCCCTTGGCCGAAATTCTTTACTCCTTACTAAAAGGTGTATGTCGAATTTTTATTGTGTGTATTAAGGCTTGGGAGAACTCTCTTTATATAGAAGAGTAAAACTTAGCCTCCAAGGATTTTTAATTTGCAAATAAATAATCCAATTAATAAAAGATAATTCCATAATATTCTAGAACAAATCTAGAATAATATTTATCTTTATTAATTACCATAAATATTTATCCAATAAATATTTTATGCACATGTCTTATTAATCACAAAAAAACTAATTTCTTGTTCCAAAATAAACATATGGGGCGAAAATCATCATCATTGACCTAGTCAATATGATTTTTTTTCCACACACACAATAATTGGGCCAAGATTATGGAAAATGTCTTTTCCACATATTTAATTATTTAGCCCAACTAATTTAATAGTCCACTAAACAATTAATTCACATATCGTTTTAATAAAGTCCAACAAGAACTAAATTAATATTATTAGGATTCGACGTCCGAGAATAGCTATGCTATATAGGAGGCACGTCAGGGACCATGGACTAATAATCAGCGGCTCCGATAAATCAAATAAATAATTATCTTACGAACAGAATAATTATATTCGATAAATCAATCACAGGAATATGCCACCATAATCCTGTGACTGCACTCCTCCGATTATAAGATTATATTTATCTCCTCACGAGAATAATAATAAGCGTCCATTGATACAATCATTACATATGGATTAATCCTCCATAGACTGTTCATTCTAAATCGGGAAGCTACCGTTAACCCTTTTCAGAACCTCTTATCCTTATTTACCATTAACCCCCTAGTGATCAATTAATTCATACAACTCACTGGTAGCTAATAAGTGTAATATGAACTCGCGCGATCGATCAGTTTCTAGGATTAACAAATAAGGGAACTGTCTATCTACTTCCATAAATGGAAGGAATGGATTCCGTATCTGTGATAACACAGACTACTCACTCAATCTAGTACAATGCCAAGATGGGGTAATTCAGACCACAGACTCAGTGTAATCCTTAACCGTCAAGTCAAACTTCATACTGATTCAAGCAGTTGACTGTGATCACCTCAGGATTAAGATATATCCATAAATATGATCATCCATTGATTCGATGAGACTTCTCGATTACGGAATTATATCGTGAACTCTAATCAAATCGGTCCAGCCCTATATGATATATCTATCATATATAAATGCCCCATTAGGTTCTCTTAACCGAAAGTCCGGATAAGACAATCACACATATTGTGTTCTGGGCGCATTAATAGCACGTTAAAGGAGAGACCCGATACTCTCGTTTAACTTCACTACGGGCTAATTGTATTTTAAGTACATCTTCACTAACTCAATCCTCCCGTGTATATCCCATACACTGAGTTAAGTGATTACATAAACGATATACTTTTGGGTTTTCTGTAGTGTAACTACTATTGTCACATCGGTGAATATGAGAATAATAAATATGAATAATAATATCATTTCATTTATTAAATAAAACAATTACAAAATTGTCTTTCGGGCATCACACCTAACACCAACTACCAGCTAGAACTTCTTCTGATTTATCACAACCGTCATCCTCAGAAAACAAATCGGGCGAAAACTCGTCAAACTCGTCGACTTTAGGGGTGCTACACCCGAGGATATCGAGAAATCGAACAGTCAAAGGCTTTACCTTGGGTTCACCAATGTAATGCTTGCATCTTTGACCATTCACTCGGAACGGTTGATCACCATAACCGCGCAGTTCTAGAAATGATTTGGAGAATCTCAAACGGACCAGACCAACGTGTCCTTAACTTCCCAAGAAACAAATGTAACCTGGAATTGTATAGTAACACTTGCTCTCCAACTTGAAATTCTCTCTTCTTGATCTTTGCGTCATGAAGGAGTTTCATCTTGTTCTTACTGATCCTGGCACTTTCGTAAGCCTGAAGCCTAAACTCGTCCAACTCATGCAACTGCTGCAGTCGATGTTTTCCACAGGCTCGGGAATCGAAGTTAAGAAACTTTGTAGCCCAATAAGCTCTGTGCTCTAACTCAACTGGCAAGTGGCACGATTTACCATAAACCATCTGGTAGGGTGATGTACCCATGGGGGTCTTATAGGCAGTTCGATATGCCCATAGTACATCATCCAACTTTAGACTCCAGTCTTTTCTATGACTGTTCACTGTTTTCTCCAAGATCTTCTTCAAGCTCGTTGCTTCTTTCAACTCGACCACTAGTCATCGGATGATATGGTGTGCCAGTTTTGTGACGAACATCATACTTCTCGAGGACTTTTTCCAAAGGTCGGTTGCAAAAGTGTGTCCCTTCATCACTAATCAAGGCACGTGGACATCCAAACCTCACAAAGATATTTTTCTTTAGAAAATGCATGACCGTTTTATGATCATTGCGAGGAGTGGCTATTGCCTCCACCCATTTCGATACATAGTCTACGCAGACTAAGATGTATTTATTACCACAAGAAGATGGGAAAGGACCCATAAAGTCAATCCCCATACATCAAAGACTTCGCATTCTAAGATGGGTTTCAAAGGCATGTCAAACCGCCTTGTCGAGTACCGGTTCTTTGGCACCTATCACAAGTTTTACAGAAAGCTTCCGTGTCCTTAAAGATCGTGGGCCAATAGAAACCGGATGGAAGATCTTCGCAACCGTTTTCCAAGGACCAAAGTGACCACCCGTGGGTCCACTATGGCATTGCTCGATTATATCGCGTTGCTCAGATTCAGGAACACACCTCCTTAGCAAACCATCTTTACAGATTTTGAAGAGGTAAGGTTCATCCCAGACGAAAGATTTCATATCAGAGAAAAACTTTTTCTTCTCTTGATAAGACATTTCAGGGTCAAGATAACGGGCATGAAGGTAGTTTACAATGGAAGAATACCATGGAACATCAGGAGCGCAACCATCGATAAGCATGATGTTTTCTAGAGGAAAGTAAAGATCTATATCATCAGGTTCTGTCTTTTTCTCAGCAACAATCTTGAGACATGATCAGCCACTACGTTTTCACTGCCCTTTTTGTCTTTAATTTGGACATCAAACTCTTGTAGGGTCAGTATCCAACGTAGCAGATGTGGTTTAGCCTCTTTCTTGGTCATGAGATAGCGCAAGGCATCGTGGTCAGTCCAAACAGTGACTACAGCTCCCAACAAGTAACTACGGAATTTGTCCATGGCGAATACCACAACCAACAATTCCTTTTCGGTGGTCGTGTAGTTAACTTGTGCGGGGCTCAGTGTGTGACTGGCATAATAGATAGGCTGGAATTTTCCTTCGATCCTTTGGCCTAAAACTGCACCAACTGCATAGTTGGATGCATCGCACATAAGCTCGAAGGGTATGTTCCAGTCAGGCGATATAAGAACTGGAGCGGAGATTAACCGACTCTTAAGCTCCTCAAATGCTTGCTTGCAGCTATCATCAAAGGCGAATGTAACGTCTTCCTTAAGTAAGGTAGACAGGGGCTTGGCGATCTTTGAAAAGTCCTGAATGAATCTCCTATAGAAGCCGACATGTCCGAGAAAACCTCTGACTTCGCGAACACTCTTAGGATAACTCATCTTTTCGATAGCTTCCACTTTAGCCCTATCTACCTCAATACTTTTGGCGGACACTTTGTGGCCAAGAACTATTCCTTCATCTACCATAAAATGGCATTTCTCCCAATTGAGTACTAAGTTCTTTTCCACACATCTAGATAACACCTGATCAAGATTAGCGAGGCAATCATCGAAGGATTGACCGAAGAACGAAAAATCGTCCATGAAAATCTCCATACACTTTTCGACTAGCCCGTCAAAGATAGCCATCATACACCTTTGAAAGGTGGCTGGGGCATTACAGAGACCAAATGGCATCCGCTTGTAAGCGAATGTACCATAAGGGCAGGTAAAAGTGGTCTTTTCTTGGTCAATAGGATCGATGGGTATCTGGAAGTATCCTGAATATCCATCTAGGAAACAGTAGAAGGCGTGCCCCGCCAGACGCTCAAGCATCTGGTCAATGAAGGGAAGGGCGAAATGATCTTTCATTGTGACCTCATTGAGTTTCCTATAGTCAATGCAGACTCTATAGCCTGTAACGAGCCTCAATGCTATCTCTTCTCCCTTCTCATTCTTCTCAATAGTAATTCCACCCTTTTTAGGAACTACTTGAGTCGGGGAAACCCACTCGCTGTCAGCAATGGCGTAAATGATACCCATATCTAGAAGCTTAATGATCTCCTTCTTGACTACTTCTTGCATGTGAGGGTTAAGCCTCCTTTGGGGCTGTCTTACACATTTAGCACCCTCACTAGTCTTGATCTTGTGCATGCAGATGTCGGAGATATTCCTCGGATATCTCCCACCGCCATCCAAAGGCTTTTTCGTTTTTTCACAAGACGTTTAACAGTTTCAGCTCTTCTATTCGAGATAGCTTGGCAGATATGATCAAGGGAAGCTTGTCACCTTCACGTAGAAACACATACTTAAGATGTTTAGGCAACGGCTTCAGAACTAGATCTGCGGGGGGATCCTCTAAACTCGATTTAAGCCCTCCACTTTTCAACTCAGCATCGCTGAGCTTACTTAGTGGCTCCACTGCCAAAGCTTCTTCTCTTAATAACTCATCCTCAAAGTCAGCTGCTAATTGATCTAGATTAACCACACCATGACTATTCAGATTATCGATCAATCGCTCATATTCCACTTCCACAGCCTTGACTTGCTCGTCCATACAGTCATTGAAGTTATTGAATGACTCCTCAATGGAAAAGCCGGTTGGAGAACCAGAGGGTACTTGAATAGATTTAGAGACACTATAGCTCACCTCCTGGTCACCAACTCGAATAGTTACTTGCCCACCATCACAATCGATGAGGGCCCTAGCTGTAGATAGGAAAGGTCTTCCAAGAATCAGGGGAACATCCGCACCTTTCTCCATATCTAAGACGTACCAGTCAACTGGGAAGGTAAACCTATCAATGTGAACTAATACGTCTTTCAGGATCCCTGAAGCTTTCTTGGAAGATCTATCGGCGAACTGAAGGTTCATGGTGGTGGGTTCTAGAAGATCTTGTAAACCAAGCTGATTGCAAACAGACAACGGCATCAAGCAGATGGATGCACCCAGGTCACATAAAGAATTTGGGAAGACTAGGCCTCCCATCTGCAATGTGAGCACGAATTTGCCTGGGTCACCCCTCTTGATTGGTAAGTCATGATAATTGACCATTGAGCAGTCCTCACCAATTGCTCGATCCATGTCTGCTAACTTCTTTTTAGAAGAAACAACATCCTTGATGAACTTGGTATACTTAGGCATTTCAACCAAAACTTCTGAGAGTGGAAGATTAACCTGAGTATTTTTCAGCAAATTAAGCACCTTTTCATACTTCTTATCTTCATGCAAGGGAATGTTGCTTTTTCTAGGTGGAAATGGAAGCTTTTTAAGGTCACTCTCGGAAAAGACTTTCTTTGAGGATGAACTTACGGCCTTGTCTTCCAGATCTTTCCACCTCACCACTTTTTCAGACTTCTTATTAGTCAGGGGATCAGCCACCTGACTCTCAACCGAATCTTCGTTTCTCAGGGGTTCAGCCACCTGAGGTGTTTCAACTCTTTCATTTCTCGGGGGATCAGCAACCCGAGTACTCTCAATTCTTTCACCACTCAGGGGATCAGCCACCTGAGTATGCTTTTGCAGGACAGAGGATAATGGGTGCTCAACTTCCCCTCCTGCACCATAATTGGCAGGAGGGGCTAGTGGTTTCCCTGGAAGCCAGGGGGACCACTCAGCTGAGTGCCACTTCTTAAACTCATTGCACTGGCCTCCTCTTTACCGTATTGCATTGTTGGCACGAGGTCAGTACATTGGCTGTTGCTTATATCGGCCTGAGCAACTTGACCGCCCCTTGGGTTTTTCTCAGTAAAACTAGGCAGATGCCCTGGGGGTCTTGACGCTAGCTGCTCAGCCAGTTGCCCTATTTGCCTCTCAAGGCTCTTGTTTGTATTCATTAGAAGTTGAATGCTTTTACTCTGCTCCTCCAACTTAGCTTCGAGATTGTTGGACTGGGAGGGGCCTTGAGAGTTTTGGGAATTTTGAGAGTATGGCTGGCTAGGCCAATTCTGAAATTGAGAATTAGAATTGGAAGGCCAATTCTGATCGAACCTCTGAGTATGATTTGAAAATTTTGAATTCTGGTTCGATTAAATCCAGGGTTTCTGTTGAAGTTTGGATTCTGATTAAAGCTCGGATTGAAATTTGGATTTGAATTAAAGCTCGGATTCTAGCCGAAGCCCAGGTTTTGAGAATTATTCTGGCCAGATAATTGGTTATTGAACCTCGGATTAGACTGGCCAGAAAAAGCATTCACTTCTGCATTCTGTCCAATCATGGGACAGAAGCGAGCAGTGTGCCCCGGATCATCACATACTTGGCATGTGATTGGATTATAATGTCCATTGTTATGAACAGATTCACTTGATGAGCAAAGGGGACTGAAATTGACATTGGCCATACATATGGCCAGTCTGACAGCAATTTTCGCAATACAGTACCTGAGGGTTCTGCGAAAATGAAGGAGTCTGATTAATCGGGGTTGGAACTTGAGAACTTGCCATCTGCTTGCAGCATGGCTATCAGACTTTGAATATTGACTTCCTCCACCTTGGGAGGAGGAGGCGCTTGGATGGACTGATAGGATGGGGCATAGTTGTATTTGGCAATGTCTTCAAACAGTGCCCATCCTTCATCAGGTGTCTTTTTGAGGAAAGCCCCACCAGAAGAGCTGTTGACCATGCCTTTAGTAAGCTCGGTTAGTCCACTGAAGAAAGTGTTGACTTGCCTCTCCTTAGGCAAGCCATGGTGGGGGCATTTTCTTAAAAGAGATTTGAACCTCTTCCAACATTCGAAGAATGATTCATTCTCCTTCTGGTAGAAGGTAAAGATCTCATTCAGACACTGGGCAGTCTTCGAAGGTGGGAAGTACTGACTTAAGAACTCTTGTTCGAGTTCTGCCCAGGTTGTGATAGATTCAGCTGGGAGAGAGCTGTACCACTCTTTAGCCTCTCCCTTTAAGGAAAACGGGAATAGTTTTAACTTCACCACATCTTCACTTACTCCCTGGATGCGAGTGGTATCGCATATCTCCAGAAATGTATGTAAATGAGTATGTGGGTTCTCAGATTGGTACCCGTGAAAGATCGATGCATGCTGCATCATTTGGATGAGTCCCGGCTTAAGCTCAAAATTCTGAGCAGCAATGGCAGGGATAACAATCGCAGGGTTGACTTTGACTGCGCCAGGCATGGCATAGTCTGCCAACGTTCGTTGATTGTTAGCAGCCATTACTACAAAATCAGTGATTTCCTCAGCTAACCGTTCCTCGAGGTCTTGCTCGGCTCTGTCGTCCCAAACCGCAGAACGGAGAATCCGCCTGTTTGGCCGAACTATGCTTTGCTCGGGGTCGGGGGTGTATATCAACGGTCCCTTATGACTCCGGGTTTGCATAAACCGGACCAAAAACAAGTTTAAGAAATCTAAAACTAAGGAATAAAACCTAAACTAAGAAATTAAAAGCCTAAAAGAAAAAAAACAAGATTATTTGAGAAAAGGGGGGTCAGACGGGCGTCCAAATATTTGGACGGGCGTCCGCCCAGAATTGGGACTGGACGGGCGTTTGGAGGTCCAAACGCTCGTCTGGTCTTCAGAAATCTTGGACGGACGTCCAGAATCTATGGACGCTCGTCTAAGATGAAAATTTGATACAGGTTTGATTATTTTTTAGCGGACGGGCGTTTAGTAGTTTGGACGCTCGTCTGAGATGCGGGACGAACAAGAAAAGAAAAGAAAAGTTGAAAAACTTAAACCCTACTTCGAGACAGGTAGAGGAAGAAGGAGACTAATCACAAGGAGAAAAACCTAAACCCTGATTCTTAAACCCTAGTAATCTAAACCTAAACAAAATAAACAGGGATTAAAACACAGAAAACAGAAAAACGAAAAACAAAAACTAGGCAACCGTCCGGTTCCCCGGCAACGGCGCCAAAAACTTGTCCCGGATTTTATCAATACAAAACAACAAGTAATAAACCGGTTAACCTCAAGTGCAAGGATCGTAGTATGGAGGCTAATGCCGGGTCGATCTTACGGGGAACTAGACTGTTGTGAACCCTAGCTTTTGTTTTTAACTAATTATTGTCACGAAAACTAACCTAAACGAAGAGCTAACCTAAACAAATATTGCATAAAAGTAACTAGACAGAGGAGATTAATCCAATGCTAGGGAAGATTGAAAGCGATAAACTAAACTAACTTAAAGTGCAGAAAAAGTAAACTAAAGCTAAACAATTCAAGTTTCAAGGGATTAACTCAAGTTATAACGAGCGAACAAGCAATTGATCCACCTATCCTATCAACATTCAATTCTAATTCGGATTATTTCGTGATCTCTATTCAAGTCGTGATTCACCTAATCGAAGGCATAAACTCCTACTCTCATAGACAAGTTCGTTTTCTAATCTTTTATCTTTCGATGTTAAAGATTACGTCTTTCTAACCTAGGCGTGAAATCTTTCGATTTCTAATATAGAAAATCAATCTAATAACTTTCGTTTTATTTAGATCAAAGATCCAATCTTTCATCATGGTGATCTAAGGTTGACATGACTCTCATCATATAAACAATCATCAAAGCAAGCATCTTTCGATTAAACATGCAATAAAACATACAAAACATGATAAAAGAAACGAGCTTGAAGTAGAACTCACAAAATAATCACGAACGAGAAATCAACTGTTGAATTGGACGGCTTCACAACGCTTGTTCAAGAGGATTTAGCCTCTTAGCATCTTCTTGACAACTCGAATTGATGAATAAAAGTACATGAAATTATCTAATCTAATCTAGAAGTTTAAGTGCATAAAACTAGAGAAAAACTGAAGGAAAAACGCAGCCAAGCTGCCCCTAGGGTTTAGGGTTCGAATAATGTTGGATTGTTGTTCTTGTGTGCAGAAATAGGCATGTATTTATAGAGGATTAAGTCGGTTCTGGCTGAGTCGGCGGACGGACGAGCGTTCGTTCTGGTGGACGCTCGTTTGGTCTGGACGGAGCATGGACGTTCGTTCACCATGACTTGAATGCGATTTTTGCATGTTTATCTCTTTTTCTTCTCTCCACTCGATCATTATCTCTTCCTTAAATCCTTATAGCTCGAAATTTATCTCTTTTGATCATCATTTGAGCACAATAAACATACCTATAAGACATGGAAAACATCGCAAACTGTAATAATATTCAAATAATCATATTTTAACCATGAAATCACATAAATATATCGATATTGCGATTAAGCCGTCAAAAATATCGTTTGCTCAATATTTTAATACAAAGACCAATTATTATGCAAATTATACAATATAGAGGGAAAAACATCGTAAAATATATCCTTATAATTCATAGATTTCCACCCTTAACAATGAGTTAAAGTGAAAGTTATGGACAACCAAGAAACGAAGTATGATGTCTCCACTTATTACAATATGTGGTGGTAACTTTATGGCGAGTGATTGATCTTTGTCACGAGGAAGTTTAGGATTGTCCTAAGGAGAACACGAGAATATAATATGAGGGAGGAGAACGAATGCAAAACTCTTTTTTGGCTGAGCTGAATCCTAATATGGATTAAGTAAGAGGAACAATTTTTAGGGAGGAAACCTCCATTCTCCCTAAGGTAGGCCTTCTCTAAAATTAGAAGAGAAAGGGACAAGAAGTAGGGTCATGCACAAAGGCTCAGATCCAAGTACTGAAATGTCTTCCTTGATTAAACGGGTTGGAATGAAAAGAAGGATAAAAAGACAAAGTCTTAGCGTGAGTGATCACTTTAAAATGTAGGGACACACCATAGAAACTTAGGGTATGGATAGAGAGCCACCCAATTGGAAACCAAGGGGTCGAGGTGGAGGAGCAGCATAACTAAGCAAGGCTAATCAGGTAACATCCGATCAAAGCGAGAAAGGCCCTCAGAAATCCCTGCCTTTTATTAAGGAACATTATAGCAACTCACCAAACACCTTTAGGGGCAAAATCTTTCCATTCTTTCTTCTGAAAATCTCTGCTCAGTAACAGAAACGGGTAATATATCATTCGTATCATTTTTGGAGTTAACTCTTGTACTCATTGGATCAACTTTAGAGTCACTGATCACATTGCAAATTACTCTCAATTCTCTAAACATACTTCTTGTGTCCCTAAATAATAGTCAATTTAGAGTTTTACACAGATTAAGAAAGTGGATGAATGTAATTAATGATAGGAAAAAAAGTCTAATTCACCCTTCGAATAACATTAATGGAATGAATGTAAAGTTTGAAAAGTTGTTGAATGAATAATAAATTAGTGGTAGTAGGAAGGAAAAATGTAATAAATGCTCGGTGGGTATTCTAAAATGACAAATGTTAAGGGACAAATCATTTTCCTAAAGTGACTATTATTTAGGGATAGCTTGTGCTGGTAATCAAACAGTACAAATTAGTTGATGGATCCTTTTCAACAATTATTGAAAAGGGCTCCATAGCAATTACACCTAATTTGATTCTCAACATGTTCTACGTGTCCCAAAGTTATTATGTAATCTGACGAGGACGGATTTAACCAGGCCATGTGCCACGCGCACATTACCTATATAAGTAATAAAAAAAACTTGATACCTTAACTCTAAGGGCCATGAGCCCCAATATTAGCCTAAGGGCCGATCTCCGCCCCTAAGCGGGAAGCTGACTAGGTTGATCCTCAGTCCACCGCAGGTCAGTCAGGACAAAGTAGAGGTCGACCTGCGCAGCTCGGTCACCATGCCCTCAGCTGCTCGCCGCAGGTCGGCTAGAGCGTATAATGATAAATACAAGTTGATCATGATAATTATAGAAAGAATCCTAAGCTATTAAGGTTGTGATCTTTATCATTTAAATATAATATTTGAATAACTTGATTATCTCCTAAAATCAATGGATAGATATGGTGTAATCATTCTTGTAGGATACAAAAAGAGTCCAGAATGGACACGGCCCATGCAGACCTAGGGCATAAGTGTTCCCTATATAAACGTTCATACTACGGCAGACTTGATTCCAATACATACTTTGGATACATAGGAAACCTGGCAAAAGGACACAGGCTCAGTCTAAATCACCCTCATAAACCATCTCCTCGTTCATATTTTTTTTTCTATTCTCGATGCTTGATTCAATTACCACTAGATTATACGGCCCAAGTTTATGCCCAACGAAATTTTGCTTCGTCATTTGGCGCTAGAATGAGGGTCTTCTACTGGTAATTAATTGTTTGAGATTCATCCTAATTGCATCAATGGCGAAGACACGCAAGCAGAAAGCTACTGAAAATGCCTAGAATGGCCAGAACGACAGTAATGAAGAAGTGGAGAACGCTAATTCAGAGAATCAAACATAGCAAACCGAGGGGGTTTCCCTGGATTCAACGCAGCAAGCTCTTATTGATCAATTGGCCGCTATGGATCCTACCACCAGACAAGGCTATTCTTCAGTAAGTCCAACCAAAAGATGGCGATGTAGAGGAAAGTACGGAAGGAAAGACACCCTCTAATTAAGGGAAGGGGCATCTGTCTTGAATAAAGGAAAGAAGCCACTGGATGCCCGGGTAAGGGAAGCTGCTCAGGCAGAAATTAATGCCATGACGGGCAAAGAATCTGACGAGTTTTCTTTTACTTCATCCTTCATAAGACAAATAGAGAATTATTATTGACCCGCCGGGTTCAAGGTTCCCAAATTGAACCCATACGATGGTTCCAAAGACCCATCAGATCCCCTCTTTCAGTACATTACACAGATAAGTTTGTTTAACGCTTCAGATGAAAAGAAGTGCAAAGCTTTTCCTACGTTACTGACGGGCAGGGCTTATGAATGGTTCTGTAAGCTTCCACTGAGGTCAATTTCCAAGTTTTCAGAATTGGGTAGGTTGTTCCTTAATGCTTTCATCATGGCTAAGCCATTCCAGAGAAACGCTACCCATCTTCTTACGATCAGACAGAAGAAGGAGGAGTCTATCCTCCAATACCTCAAGAGGTTTAATGAAGAATCTATGAAAGTGAAATATGTGGACGATCCTCTACGATAGGCTCGTTTGTGGCCGGACTAAAGGAAAAGAGGTTGCACGCAAAGCTGAACAACAAACTCCTTAGAACCATGGGGGAATTCTTGGACACTGCGTATAAGCATTACCAAGGTGTAGAGGTGAATAGGCTAAAGCGAGAGTCAGAGAAATGAGAGTCGAAAAGAGAAAAGACAGAGGATAAACCTGACAGGAAGTGGAAAGCGGTCTGTGACCGAATGACTGCCCCAATCACAGATCAGCTAGGGAAGAAATGTGCTTTGCAGGAGAGGGATTTTATCCCCCTAAATCGACCTCGGGTACAGGTTTTAGCGATCATGGAAAGGAAGGGTTTGGCCCGGACTCCTCCCCAATGAGAGGCCCTCTAGAATGGAGGGACCAGAGTAAATTATGTGTTTACCACAAGGATGTGGGACATGATTCAGAGGATTTCCAGGACCTGATAAGGGACATTGACGCTGCCATAATGGAGGGAATATTGGATAAGGACGTGGACCGATCTCAAGACTCGAGCCTTGAGGACGAAGAGATTTCAAACGCAGGGCATACCGGCAAGATCGGGACAGGCAAGAAGAGCCGCGGAGAAGAAGAGATCGAACCCCAGATGCTGATCGGCAGATCGATAATCGCCCGATCAACACTATCAACACTATTGTAGGTGGTCCCAACGTCAGTTTGAAAGGCTTAAATTGGCGTGTCGGAAAATCTGTGATTTATGGTCCTAAGGACCCACTCCCCATGATAACCAACAATGAGGGTCTAGTCATCGAAGCCATAGTCCACAAAAATCTGGTGAAACGTATGTGTGTCGATAATGGAAGCGTCGTCAACATTTTAATTTGCTAGAAACCTTAGACTAGCTTGGAATTTTGATTAATTTGCTAGGTTGTTTTGTTTTCTTTCATCGTTGTATTCTGTGAACCTTTCACATTTCTATTGAAATAAAATCTCGTTTTGGAAAGGAAAAAAAAAAAAGGTTTCTTCTTATTAATGTTATTGCATCTCAGCTTCTTTTCTTGGGCTTGATGTTTCTAATTATCTTAGTTTGAGTTATATAAATATTCAAATATTCTGCTTATTAATTTGAGGCGTCTTTTATTGGTACTATATATTTTTTTTATTGGCACCACATATTTTAAATTGGCACCCTTTAATTTATTAGTTTTCATTCACTTCACCACACCATCAAATTGCTTTTTCGGCACCACGATACACGCATAACTGCCACTGACGTTTCGTTTTGCTAACAAATGTCAGTGGGATTGACGTTTTTCACCAATAATACATTTATAACTATAATATCAGTGCCACTGACATTGATATTCAAAACCAACTTCAGTTCCAATGATGCACGCACCGGAAAGGAAAAACGTCAATGACACATACGTTACGTTGCAGAAAAGAATAAAATATTATGATGGTGTCAAAAGTAATTTTTAGAGTATCAGAAGTTAGTATGCCAATAGAAGTAAAACATGGTGTCAATAGAAGTTGCTTAATTTTATTGCATCAAAAAATGAATTTCTATATCCTAAACAACCAAATTGATTGCTTATGTTATATTGTTAAGTTTCTTGCTCTACAACATTTTTTTTTGGGTGTGAAATTAATGTCTCGAATATATGTTGGCGCAAGCTGAAGTTCTACAGATCAATCAAGGCCCTGCGGTTCCTTTGTTCTCTCAGGTTTTGCCAGCCTCTGATCCTGGGGATTTGTATATTCTACTCTTCGGCGGCATGCAAATGAATGCGTTCGGTAGATGTTTTTTTTCCTTCATTTAATGCCATTGTACTTTTTTATTTTTTATTTTTTATTTTTAATAGTGACGATGCTGGAAATCGTCGATGATAAATCCGGGGCTGTTCTCCTAATGACAACCTGCAAAAACTTCAAGAACAATAAAAAACGATAAAAGGAGGGAATGTTTTTGGTGGTTTAGACTGCACTTGATAGTGATCAAGCTGCCTACGTATCCAATGCGTGAATTGGAATTAAGTTTTCGTAGTTCCCTAGGATTGCTAATATAGAGGGGCTTGTGCCCTAGGGTTTGCGTGTAGCGTGTCCAATATGGACTCTGATTGCCGTGTTCCCTAAGGAAAATATAAAGATGATTTGATCCCCTCGATTCCAAGAGATAATTAAGGTCGTATTTAAATATCAGGATCGAAGTAGTAATGGCTAAGGATTCTTTCCTTGTTTATCTGATTCCATGCGTGCGTAAGGAGTTTGGTACGAGAAGGACTTGGGCCGACCTTGTGAGGTTGAGTAGAGATGGTCATAGGCACTAGCCGACCTGTAGAGGTCGGGAGATGGTGACTTAGCTCATGCAGCTCGGGTACAGAGGGTTTTTTCCCTTGAGGGAGGCTTTTCTCTATCTATATTTAATGTTGGGCCACTAAGGAGGTGACATGTGGATAAATTCAATTATGGGCATCGTCATAAGCCCCCAGATCCAGCTGAGCTCTTGAGGTCAGCTCGGATCTGTTTAAGGTCGTAACTCGGCCACGGTTCTCTAGACTTGCAGAGTTGATACGCAGCCTATTCCGCCGATCTGGCAGAGTTCCGTTGTAACTCCGCTATGACTGCAGAATTCGAGGCGTCTTAGCCTATGACGCTCAAGAACAAGGATGAAGAATAAGTTGTGTTTGGGATTATGATTATGATTATGAGATGAGCCGTAGAAGGTTGCCTCCGTACCCTTAGCTTGTAAGGGATCAAGACCAATTTACGTAGTTCTTTGAAGATGAGAGCCCACTGTGTCCAGGGTGTGATGCTTCTATTTATAGGGCCTTGAGTTGGCTGGCACCAGGCAGTAATCAGGCAGTTGGACGAGCTAGCAAACTGGGAAGCACCCGAGCTGAGGTCGGTCTTAGAGTGCGAGCTGGAGAGCTGAGGGCTTTGAGGCCTGAGAGCGTCGTTTATGAACTTTATTGCCTAGTTGTGTTGGCTTTGTTTGCATTGAAGGATGGAAAATTGGAGGGGCGAGCGGGTCGGGCGTACAAAACACTCGCTCGAGAGCTTATCAGACTGACTTCTAGCATTAAGTTTTTTGGCGAACAGGGTCAGATTAGACAGAATTCTCGCGTTAGTAAGCGGGCGAGCTTATGATGCCACGCCATCAAGCGGACTCAATGTGCTTTTTAGTTGACATATGCTTGTTGAGTCGGACATGCGGATTTCAGAGCTCAGATTGTCTGTCACGTGGACTTTATTGAGTCTGACCTGTGGAACAGGAGCCGGTCTCTGGGATGACTGAGGTGGAGCTAGCTGACGTTGGATTCAGGGTCATGGTATACGCAGGCTTGATTTTCTTACTTGAGTTTTGTCCTTTGATTGTGTTTCTCACTTGTATGGAACCTGGATTGGCCAGGACTTTTTCCCCGGGCTGGGCAAGTTTTTCAGCCATTACTGGAGTTTTGAAGAAGAGGGTTGCCGACCTACGGCAGACCAGGCTCTGTTGAATCCAATGACAAGGAGATCGAGGCTCTCCAGAACGAACCCCAGGCTCTGGAGGTTAAGCTTAAGTCTGGAGAGAAGTTTACTGGGAAGGTCGAGCTGGAAGCTGCTATTCCAGCTCGGATTACTGAGGCCATCCAATAGTATGAGGTTAGCAAGGCTCTTTATAAGCCTGGTGAGGGTGCGGTCTATGACAACCGTCTGAAGGACTTCCCGAAGGGAGTGGACATTGTGTCCGAGTACTCTCGCCGTGCTGCGGATGCACTACAAGAAAATGATATTTTAGCGACTAAATTATTTGCGACCACTAGAAGTTGTCTCAATTAAATGTTTTTGAGACCACGGAATAGTCTCAAATAGCCATAGGCAATGGGAATAAATATATATTTTTTTGTAGCCGCAAATAACAGAAGAATAGCCGCAATAAAAAAACGCGGTTTCTTTTTAACATGGAGGGAATTATTTTTGAGACAACAATAATGATGGCAAAAAACTTTTTCCATATTAGCGGTCAACGTGTAGTCGCTAATATTTTACCCGCCTCAATTTTCAGCTTCGCGGGTTTCTCGTTTTTGGATGAAAAGTTACGCGGTTTCAAAGAATTTATAATAGCAACCACGTGGAGTCGCTAATAGTGACACGTCAGCTGGTATTTTATATTTCTTTTTCTTTGCTTTTCAGACGTGTTTGCAGGTTAAATCCAAATAACCATGGCTGGGAGCTGAAGCGATTGCCTACCAGTCCGCAAAACTCGATTCAAATCAGAATAGGGGTGCCTCCGGCGTCCTCTATTTCCGACGATAGCCCAGATAACCATAAATAAATCGCCAAAAAAACGTCTTCTTAATCTTCATAAGAGGTTAGGGTTTACGCCGCAAGGATTCTCGGAGGGATCTAGGTGGTCAGATCGTCAGCAGCTTCACCCATGAGGATGCTATTTCATCGTCTCTGGCAAGGATAATTTTATGATGCAGCTGCTCGCTACTCTGACTGTAGCTCCGACAAGTGCGGCCGCAATCTCGCTAAATTCGTTCGGCATATGCACTGAAAATTGGTTAAATTGGATGATTTCCGGACAACGACACCCTACTACTTCAATTGTGCTTTCAATCTGAGATTTCTCTTAATCTGGTTAGTGTGGTTGTTATTGTGGTTGGTTTCTGATGTGAAATTGGTCTCTGTTTTCCCCCCTTTTTTTCATCGCAAAATTAATTGTTATTGACATCTAAACATGTTTGTCTCTACAACGCATTAAGCTTGAGCCCTGAACACCAGGTAGATGATGTTTGAAACTTGCTTGGTCAACTTTGGCATTGCTCATATAAATAGTTAGTCTTAAAGTAGTTAGATTACTTAAATCATAAGTGTTAGCT
Source organism: Gentiana dahurica var. dahurica (assembly GCA_024500145.1). Taxonomy (NCBI): domain Eukaryota; kingdom Viridiplantae; phylum Streptophyta; class Magnoliopsida; order Gentianales; family Gentianaceae; genus Gentiana; species Gentiana dahurica. The sequence continues at coordinate 78,095,079 of CM044899.1, read as the reverse complement.
GCATTTTGCTGGGATTTCCTACAGAAGCTAGTGGTAAAGCTTTGACCGTGGAGAGCATGAGTAATGGTTTGAGTGCTTAAAACCGTTTCAGAATGCTATAGTTCTGATTGGTTACATTAATTTTAGATGCTATTCTTTGCTTCAGTTTCCATAGTCTTCTATTATCCTTAAATTCCAATCTGAAATAATTTTTACCGGTTTCGTGCTAATGCTGAATGTTCTACACAGAATGGAAAACCGGCTCCAAATGCATTTCTTGTTGGATGAGAGACTGAAGCACTAGAGGGGCTGAGAAGATTTGCAGCATAATTTAAAGCCCAGTCACATAAAAGCAGCAAAGACGGGACTAACGACAGCATATGTGGTGCCAACTTTTCTAAAATATCATTGTGGCTTGCCATGGGTTGTCTTTCTCCACGTTCTATGATTGATGAGTTGAAAAATCTATATCAAGGTATGTATGACATGATTAAGAGTAATGACTACAATTTTGTTGAGTTTGTATTTTTGCACTGGAAGGTTCACAATTGGAATGACATGATATTTTTTTCATATGCAGAACAATATCTACTTCATCTGGTCAAAATAAAGGTAGTAGCGGCTCAGGTACCGGGTTGAACTGGTTGATGTACGAATTGTGTGGAAGGATTTTTTCAGGTGAATAGCTTGCACAGTTTGAGTCTTTTTGTTATTCCCATTTGTTGTTATATATCTGGTGATAGTGATACAGGGGCATGTATATTTCATCACTTTTGTCGTTCTGTGGAACTAATATCTTTCATATTTAAAGAAGAGACTTTAAAGGCACTACACACCATATCCATCACGGACACCACATAAAAATCAACTTTCAAAAATTAGAAATTAACGGAAGGAGGGGTTTTTCTTTGTTTTCCGTCTGCCCTTCCTGCCTTCTGGTTGCAGTTGAGATTCTATGCTTTTGCCAGCAGCCTATAATATTTTGTCATTTTTCTTGCAGGTTTATCACCAAGAAATACAGTACTACAAAACTGTAGAATGCTGCCCCGGTGACTGCCTGTACGAGTGCCGCACCTTCATGAAGGTGATTCAAGTGAGAGGAGTTATCCTTCAGATATCTTTTTAGTGTGTTTCTGGTTGACAAAAAAAAAGGTATATGTATTGCTTTATGTTTTCAGAGGCAACTACTACGGGTTTATGTTAGTCCAATTTGAAGGGCCAAAGGCATGAACCCCTATCGAATTATGGTACCGATGGTAATAACAAGTCGTATCATGTGGAGAGATGCGATGTATTGTTACTCAGCATTAGAGGTATGTGAGGGAGAGTTGAAAACATTGCATCCCTCAGCTTGATGTAACTTTTAAATACTTGTTGTATCATAAATCTTCTCTAAGGCCTGTAAAATAATTATTGTAAATATGAAACCAGAGCTTTTCTTTTGGGGATCGGATTTATGTTGGCTTCGTTGGAGGCTCGTGCAGTTTGTTACATCAGCTCCAAAGGGGAGGTTAGTGATACATCCATTGCTTATTTTATGCTCTGCATTTAGTGGTTAAGTTGCATCTCATGTTGTTTAGCCTGTATTGGAAACTTGTAATGTTTTTTCGAGCCATCCTTGATAAGTTCTGCAAATCTACATATAATTTAATATTTCGTCAATAGTAGTGGTTTGTGTTTTTTTTTGTTTTATTTTTTTAGGAGTGTTTTGTGTTGGTTTTTAAAAGTAAACTTCTAGATAGCAAAAATAATGATTGAATTAAGCTGTATGATATTGATGCATCCATTGCTTGGGACTTATTTTGTGTTTGAACTCATTGCTTGATAATTGGCTGCTCTATACTTATCATAGTAATGTTATTGCTGATTACTTGTTGTTTGCAGAATGTCCACTTCAATTTATGATCATTAAATAGATCAGAAGGTGTTTTAGCAATGAAATGCATGACCAATATATCTAGCTAAATTTGTTTGCTCTTTTTTCAGGACCATTTTGATGTAGACTTTGACTACGACGATGGTCTATTTTCTTGAAAGGGCTACAATGAATAGAAGATTAACCTTCGCGTATACTTCCGGGTCCATGAAGTTACAGAGGGAATTAGATTCAATATGTGCTAACCGACCCCCGACCGTGCCGTCTCAAGATCACTGGGATACATGATCTCAGGTTCATTTCTGATGTATTTCAGGTATGTAAAGAATTGTGCATGTATAACAACTAATTCAATATTCATATCTTATTTCCGAGATGATCTTAGAGAACACAATATACTCGAACATTGTTTACACACAATCAACATTAAAGAGCTTTTTTTCCTTGTTTCATCGATTACCTTTTTGTCCATGTCTTTAGGATTCAATTTGTGTGCAGAAAAAAACAGTTCTGTAAACAACATGAATTGTATTACTGTCTATTTAACTGTTTCTGAATGCCGATGATAAAATTTTAAGCTATGCTCTTGTGCTTCTTTTTATTGAGCAATTCTTATAATGTCAACAAAACTTTGTATCGTGTTATAGGGTCCTGATGCTCTTCCCCGTATACGACTTCAGTCACTATAGAGGAGCATCAATGTGTTTTACGGGAGATAAAGGATATGGGTGGTGCACTTGTGAGCTATTGGCACAACTATTGGAGCAGATGTTGCACTTGCAAGCTCAATTTGCTATGGTTTTCCCTAGCCAATGCACAGTTCAGGTGCCTCCGTCATCTCTTCCTATTACTTCTGATCCAAGTCAACTGGTCCTAGACCACTTGATACATAGATTATTTGATGTAGAGATCTTATTAGTATGTTTTCTGTAATTGTAACATTTTTCTTTTCGGTTTATCGTTAGACATTTATATTTTGTTGTAATATAATATGTTTTGTACTTCTAATTACATTGTTAGTCATTTTAGCTTTAATTGTTGTCATCTTATCTGTATATTTAAGAAACCCGTCTGTATTTGTAAAAGAAATCAATATTACCATTTTTTTTTATAAAAAAATTATAATTTGTGACTACACATAGTTGCTTAGTAGTCGCAAAAACAGCATCCACGTCAGCTGCCAAGTGTCATTGCCATGTCAATTACTACATATTAGCGACCACGACGTAGTCTCAAAAATGGTTGCCATGTCAGCTGCCAAGTGTCTTCGTCGGGACTGGTTACCATCATTTGCGACTGGATGTAGTCGTTAAAAGTGTCCCGGTATTTGCAACTACAGCATGTAGTCGCAAATGTACTTTTTGCGACAAACTTTTTGCGACTACGTATTTGCGACCAGACGTGGTCGCTAGAAAAGTATTTGCGACTACAAACATCTTTTTGTCACTACTTTCTGTGGTCGCAAAAAATCATTTTTCTTGTAGTGATGCTCTTACCTAGTTTCTTGCTTCTTTTGAGCCACCACAGAGTGTAGACCCCGGTTCTTAAATCAGTAGGCTTGTGGACTTGTAGTTTTTTGCTTTGATATTTTATTTCAAATGATATTGTAATCCATACAATTTGATAACAGAATGAGTATTTCATTAAGTTCTCAACCTTAACTTTATCCCGAGTACTTCTTTAAGTACTTGTTTTAATCTGCACTATATTTAAGTGATTCATTAATGGTGAGGTATCTTGCCCTCCAGTATGCCATGCATTAGATTGTTGTTTTGGATGGCATACTAAAGGTTTTGTCATGTTTTTTCTCGGGTCTGTCTTGCAGACAACGAATGCAGCTAAGCCCGACATGCAGACTTAAAGACATTGGTTTACAAACTTCTTCAGTGTGACCTGCGGAGCTCAATTGAGTCTGACCTACGGACTTTGATTTGACTCCAATTTGTAGACCTAACGAGCTTGTCCGACAAGCTTCGCTGAGTTTGTCCTATGAAGCTTAGTTTGAGTCTGTCATGCAAACTCAGAATTTATCATTTGCACAATTTGTTGAGTTCGACTTGTGAGGCTTAGGTCGACTCCGTCTTGCTGATTTGACTTTAAGCTGGTCCCACACTGCGGATCTCAGATGTTAGTCCTGCTGACTTGGAATTTTACCCTTGATGAGTTTTCTTAATCCGGTCTGTCAGTAACTTCATGAGTGCTTTCCACTTTATAACTGGGACGTCTTTCCCCTCAGTATGCCATGCACTAACTTATAGTTTTTGGGTGGCATACTTGGTGGTTTGTTTGACTAATCTCGAGTCTGACATGTAGACTTGATTATTCGAGTCTGTCGTGTGGACTTTATTAATTTGGTCTTTGCCGATCTTGCTGAGTCCGACATGCGGAGCTCAGGTGTCAGCCGTAGTGATTTGAGTGGAGACCACTCTGCGGAACTCGGCTTGTCTGGCCTGCAGACAATTTAGAGGACAAGTTTGTTTGGTCCGATGCGGGAGCACGGATGTCATATTTTGGCGAACTGAGTCAAAAGTTTTGCTGACTTCGCATATTAAATTTCTGTGAGCTGGGTCAGATTTGTCAGACCACGCGTGCGTTTAACTGAGCCAGACTGGGTGTGGCTCAGGTACCGTATTTTGATGGAGCCAGAAGTATTTCTGACTATTTCAGTGAGTTTGAGATTTTGATAAAATACACAATGGAACAAGTCAATATTACATTAAAATAGCGTTAAGGAGAACCTGATGGGATGATGTCCTTATCAGTGGCTTGACCACCTGGTGCACCAGAGGTGCTGTTGATCATACCGTTGTGATGATGGCGCTTAGATTTGTGGCATTCATGGCAGCTAGTTGTTTCACACAGTGGTGGGCGAGTTGGGCCAGTTTGCACTGACTTCTCACATAAATGTTTGTATGAACGGGGCCAGACTTGTGTTGACTTCTCATTTAAAAGCACGGCGAGCAGGACCAGGTCGGAATGACTTCTCACGTGAAAGTTTAGGACGAGCAGGGATAGGCTAGTGTTGACTTCTCGTTTAAAAGCACGGCGAGCAGGGCCAGGTCGGACTAACTTCTCGCGTGGAAGTTTAGGACAAGCAGGGCCATGCTAGTTCTGACTTCTCGTTTAAAAGCACAGCAAGCAGGACCAGGTCGGACTGACTTCTCAAGTGAAAGTTTAGGACGAGTGGGGCCAGGCTAGTGCCGACTTCTCGTTTTTAAGCACGGCGATCTGGGCCAGGTCAGACTGACTTCTCGCGTGAAGAGTTGTGTTTGACATATTTAAAGTTTTAATGTTGAGTGCTAGACTAGCTGTTATAGTGCAAAGTCAAAAAGATGTCTAGATCAAATGTATAGGTTTATCAGAGTTTTATCTTTGTATAGGTTTGATCAAACAAGCACTGTTAAAAGGTCAGCTGACTTTATCAGCAGACCTGTCTAGGTCAGTAGAGTGTCTAGATCAGTAGACTTACTAGGGACCTGCTAAAGACTGAAGGATGAGGATTCAAACTCAGTTATTGAAGGCTAAGGGATCAAACATAGTATTTAAAGTCAAGGATATGGAATCAGAATTTAGGGAAATCTGTGATGACCTAAACTGATTACATAAACCTTGTGTACAATGTCTAAGTTCCATATGTTAACAGGTGATTGAAACTTAGTTATGTTCAAGATGGTGTACTATAACTTCACAATAAAAAGTTAGATGAGACGAAGTCAACTGAAGTGTTATTAAAACACAACAGACTTAGACATGTTGACAGATATGTACATCAGCAGGCTGATATACTTCAGATATTTGCTGAGTATAATTCTCGATTTAATCAAGGGTCACAATTGGAAGAGTAAAAGGATAATGATGGATTACATGCCTTGATTTTGTCAACAAATCAATGGTCAGGATAAAAGGAACGTTGGATAGTTTCAGAGCTTTATCCAATGGATACAAGTCAAAGGGTGGACAGTCTGAAAACTGACAAAAGCTGACAAATAGTGTCAATACTATGAACAGAGACAAAAAGCAAGTCAAGATGGAGACATATCTTGTTGAACAAAAACAATAATAGATTCTTCTTCATCTCTACCTGGTAATCCCAATCTAAGTTCAGTTGCCTTTAGATCGTTGTCTACTGAACCAATGCGCGCACTCCATTTTCTTAATTGATTTCACTATATGTCACAACTTGAAAACTCAACCCCAAAATTCTTTAATGACAGATACGATGGATGTTCTTTTCAGTTCTTGGAGCTTGATGATGAATTTGAAGTACTATCTGTGCCAAAAAGATTAGGCCGATTCATCAACATAAGTGCTAGTTGCAGTATCAATGCATTGTGATATTAGGATCATTAAACAATAAAAAACAAATAAGGAATGACACTTAGCATTCCTTACAATGCAGAAAGTCGGAATAAAAAAGAAACAGACAATGAGTAAAAGCCACACCAAAAACCATAAAAGTAATCAGCAAAGCTTATGAATGGAGAACCAAAATAAAGGTAATCATAGAAGTGACACAGTCAAGAAAACTAATTCTTCAAAACATTCAATGGAGATATTAGAGCTTCTAACAATGAGTAATCTTGATACCAAACTTGAAATCAACAAACCGTAAACCAAGTCATTAAATACCAATGTCTATTTCAATTCGTAATACTAAATATTCTTAATTACCAACAGCTCCCCAACCTACATTGCATGGGGCAGGGTTGGATAAGCTCAAAGACTTACACAATAATGAGAGCTTGTCAACGATTCTGAAGCACGATCTTTCAAAGTCCATATATTGACATCAGCATGCCCTGATAGGGTGTTTTTAATTAAATGTCCTAAATATAGTGTCTTAACAAGCAGATTTTGTAGAAGTGGCTCAGTGCTCGAATCCACTCAAATGTTACATGAAGCTACTCAGGATTAATAACAGAATGATATTACTTTCCAGTCAACCTAGAGTACTCATCCTTACATGCCAAGATACTTGAGTAACATGTTCATATATGGTTTCACGCTTTCAGCAACTTACTAGGAGGGTATGTACTCTTTAGTCTTAACATCATTAAATCAAATATTTCCACATGTTTCTTACCTATTAGGAATTTCCTAGTTACCGCATCTAACAACTACTTCTGTGTTCATACATTATCATTTTTTTTGATTAGATATTTGCATTGAATAAGAGATCACATGGTTGGATTCAGGGTATTAGCATGTATGTACTTGAATAAAGTTAAAAGAAAAACTTTACACTCACCTTTTGCATACATACGTAAAGATTAGACCACATATATTTCTGCAACTTATCATCCATCATGAATTAACCATCAGACCTACAAAAAACAAAAAAACATTACCAGAGACCATTATTTTCACATACTTGAACACGAAAAGGAGTGGTCAAAAAATTCGTTGGTTCCAAAATATGGCAAGGTATGCCTTGACCTTCTACTTGTATATTTAAAAGAGCTGTTTCAGAGCCTCTCAGTTATAAGAAAAACAAAGTTTCTTATATCCAGTTCTTCCTAAATAATTCAACAACAATAAAATTAAGGCAATATTCAAAATACACGCTCAGTCCTTGAAGCAAATAATTTTCGTTTATTCTTTTAGAATATCTTACCACATGATAAGTTTGAATGTCATAATTCAAGACCCGGAAGCATTTCATTCTTTCCTCCAAAATAACACATAGGTCCGCACCTAAGCTGAATATTCCATTCTGGTAAGCAAATTTTGACATGTCACTCTGAATACCACGGCACTGGTATGATGACCATCTGCTGCATACCCTGAAAAGAGAGGAATTGTGATGCAAGAGGAGTAAGAAGTTAAAGAACCTCCATATACTCATTGCATTTGCAAGTGAAAATACCATAAAGGGAAAAGAACTGCAAAATGTTGTGCCAATAACTTCTCTTTTCAATATGAAAAACTTGATGTGAAAAATGGAAACTTACTTAAAGAGTAGACTTTCTTATCAGCCAATATTCCCTTATTCTTTGCAGATTTTTCCTGCACAAAGCACGACAGACACTTTATCAGATTTTTCAATCTTATAGTGCTTTGTAGCTTGCTGAACATTAAATTTCAATTAAAATTGAAGGAAATTGAAGCATAATCTTGTCTATGCCATACTCCATCTCCTTTTTCAAATGCTTCATGCACAAAGCACCACAATTACTCAAACATTTCGGGAAGTAAATACCTCCAAATACAGAATTTATAAAGATGAATCTATACAGATAATAATTAATTAAAGACAGAAATTATTAACCTCAACCTGGACACAACCAAATGAATAGCGTATTGTTTGACGGATGCTTGCTCGAGGAGGGTTGGTGCTTTGAAATGTAAACTTGATTTTGAGCCTTAATTTCTCAAAGAGTCCAAAATTAAATAGGCCTTAAGGTCCAAGTTCTAGAAACTTGTATGAGTCAATCCAGAATTATGTTGTAGGATGTACTTGTGTGGAGAATTCTAGAGAGTTAATAAATTATCTTGTATGGAAGACACTAGAATAAGGTAGTAAAGGAATAAGGTGGAAGACTCTAGAAACAATCCTAGTTGAAGACTAGTACTATAAATAGGACCCAAGCCATAGCGTTTGTATCAAGCAAAAAATCAAGAAGTTTTGAAGTAATAAAAGAAGTCTCTTCCATCAAATCTTCCTACCATCTTCCACTCTCAAATACTTCTCCATTAATAATATCTCATTCCAACAAAGTGGTATCGGAGCGCAAGGTTCGTGATCATATCAAGAAATGGCTAGCAGCGGCATGGTTCCCTTTCAAGTCCCGATGCTCAACAAAATCAATTATGATAATTGGAGCATCAAGATGAAGGCCCTTCTTGGATCACAAGATGTATGGGAGATAGTAGAGAAAGGCTACGATGAGCCGAATAATGAAAGTGGTTTATCTCAAACTCAGAAGGATAGTTTGAGAGACTCAAGAAAGAGAGACAAGAAAGCTCTCTACCTCATTTATCAAGGGTTGGATGAGGATGCTTTTGAAAAGATATCGGAAGCAAAGACTGCCAAAGAGGCATGGGAGAAGCTTCAAACTTCCTATAAAGGGGCAGATCCAGTCAAGAAAGTACGTCTTCAAACCTTAAGAGCTGCGTTTGAAGCTTTGCATATGAAAGAAGGAGAAGTCGTCTCCGACTATTTCTCTAGAGTATTAACCATTACTAATCAACTAAAGAGGAATGGTGAAAAGCTCGATGACGTAAAGATCATGGAAAAGATTCTTCGATCGCTAAATCCCAAGTTCGAGCATATTGTTGCTATCATCGAAGAAACTAAGGACTTGGAAGCCATGACTATAGAACAACTCTTGGGTTCCTTACAAGCTTATGAAGAAAAGAAAAAGAAAAAGGAAGAGATTGTGGAACAACTCTTCAAGACTCAAGTTAATCCAAGAAAGGAAACAAACAATCATAATGAAAGTCAACACATTCGCCACCAGGGATATTGTAGAGGCCGCGGTCGAGGACGAGGACGTGGACAAGGATATGGACAACGTCGACAATCGATTGACGACAACGACAATTTTCAAAGGGGAGGAACTCCTTCACGAGGACGTGGAAGAGGCAACTCAAGATCAAGGAATGATAAGTCATATGTGAAGTGTTATAATTGTGAAAAACCTGGTCACTATGCCTCCGAATGTAGAGCTCCTAAAATTAATAGAGTTGAAGAAAAGGCCAACTATGTTGAAGAAAGAAATCAAGAAGATGGTACTCTACTTCTAGCTTACAAAGGCCATGAAATTGGAGAAGGATGGTACTTGGATACCGGTGCAAGCAATCATATATGTGGGAGAAAAAGCATGTTCGTGGAACTTGATGAATCTGTGAACGGGAATGTATCCTTTGGAGATGACTCTAAAATAGCAGTGAAAGGCAGAGGTAAAATTCTTATCCGATTGAAGAATGGACAACATCAATTCATCTCCAATGTCTATTATGTCCCAAACATGAAGAGCAACATCTTGAGTCTTGGGCAACTTTTGGAGAAAGGTTATGATATTCACTTAAGAGATAATAACCTTTCTATACGAGACAAAGCAGACAACTTAATTGCTAAGGTGCCGATGACAAGGAATAGGATGTTTGTGATAAACATTCAAAACGATGTTGCAAAGTGTCTCAAGGCATGCTACAAAGATGCATCTTGGCTTTGGCATCTTCGATATGGGCATCTCAATTTTGGAGGTCTAGAGTTGCTCTCCAAAAAGGAGATGGTGAGAGGATTACCCAGCATTCGTCATCCCGATCAAGTATGTGAAGGGTGTCTACTTGGAAAACAATTTAGGAAAAGTTTTCCGAAGGAATCCACTTCAAGAGCTCAAAAGCCACTAGAGCTCGTACATACAGACGTGTGTGGTCCAATCAAACCAAGCTCTCTTGGTAAGAGTAACTATTTCCTCCTCTTCATCGATGATTTTTCAAGAAAAACATGGGTGTATTTCTTGAAGCAAAAATCGAGGTCTTTGAGATGTTTAAGAAATTTAAAGTCGCTGTGGAAAAGGAGAGTGGCCTAGAGATCAAAGCCTTGAGATCTGACCGGGGAGGAGAATTCACCTCAAATGAATTTCAAGAGTTTTGTAGTGCAAATGGAATACGTCGGCCATTGACGGTTCCAAGGTCCCCCTAACAAAATGGAGTCGCCGAAAGAAAGAATAGAACAATCCTTGATATGGCGAGGAGTATGCTCAAAAGCAAGAGACTTCCAAAGGAGCTCTGGGCAGAGGCTGTTGCATGTGCAGTGTACTTGTCAAATCGGTCACCAACAAGAAGTGTATGGGGCAAGACACCACAAGAAGCATGGAGTGGGAGGAAGCCTGGAGTCTCTCATCTACGAGTTTTCGGGAGCATAGCCCATGTTCACATACCTGACGAGCATAGAAGAAAGTTGGATGATAAAAGCGAGAAGTATATTTTTATTGGTTACGACTCCAACACCAAAGGATACAAGCTTTACAATCCGAATACTAGAAAAACAATCATTAGTCGAGATGTTATATTTAATGAAGAAGGAGAATGGGATTGGGAGACATGTGAGGATGACTATAACTTCTTCTCTTACATTGATGAGGACGACATGGAGCAACCAAGAGAGGAGCCCACTACCCCTCCAGCTTCACCAGTTGCAACTACCCAAGAAGACGTATTGTCATCAAATGAAAGCTCAGAAGAAAGAACTCCACACTTTAGGAGTCTACAAGAAATATATGAGGTAACAGAAAACCAAAATGATCTTACCTTATTTTGCCTTTTTGCTGATTGTGAGCCAATGGACTTTGAAGAGGCTGCGAGGAGCCAAAACTGGAAAGACGCAATGGATGAAGAAATAAAGGCAATTAAGAAGAATGATACTTGGGAGTTAGCAACACTTCCAAAAGGTCACAAGGCGATCGGTGTGAAGTGGGTATATAAAACAAAGAAAAATGCCAAAGGAGAAGTTGAAAGATATAAGGCAAGATTAGTGGCAAAAGGGTATAGTCAAAGAGCTGGCATCGACTACGAAGAGGTTTTTGCTCCCGTTGCTCGACTAGAAACTGTAAGACTAATCATTTCTTTGGCAGCTAAAAATAGGTGGAAAATACATCAGATGGATGTAAAATCTGCCTTCTTAAATGGGAATCTTGAAGAAGAAGTGTATATTCAGCAACCACCCGGTTACGAAATCGAGGGAAGTGAAGACAAAGTTTTGAAGTTAAGGAAGGCACTTTATGGGCTAAAACAGGATCCTCGAGCATGGAATAGCCGCATAGACAAGTATTTTCAAGAGAAAAGCTTTAAGAAGTGCCCATACGAGCATGCTCTCTATGTTAAAAGAAAAGGCGAAAACATTCTAATAGTTTGCCTATATGTGGACGATCTGATCTTCACCGGCAACAATCCGAAAATGATTGAGGAGTTAAAGAAGGATATGGCCAAAGAATTTGAGATGACAGATATTGGACTAATGGCATATTATCTTGGCATTGAAGTAAAACAAGAGGATCATGGAATCTTCATCTCACAAGAAGGATACACAAGAGAGATTCTCAAAAGGTTCAAAATGGAAAATTGCAAGCCAGTAAGTACACCGATAGAGTGTGGAATCAAGTTGTCAAAATACGACAAATCAGAGAGAATAGACCCAACACTCTTTAAGAGCATGGTTGGAAGTTTACGGTACCGACTTGTACAAGACCCGACATTCTCTATGCGGTTGGAGTAATCAGTCGTTACATGGAGAATCCAACAATAACTCACTGGAAAAGTGCAAAGAGAATTCTCCGGTATCTCAAAGGAACGATAGATTATGGATTATACTATTCGGTTTCAGACAAGTACAAGCTTGTGGGTTACAGCGATAGTGATTGGGCTGGAGATGTGGATGACCGTAAGAGTACAACCGGCTTCGCATTCTATATGGGAGACACCACTTTCACATGGATGTCAAAGAAACAACCGATAGTCACCCTTTCTTCATGTGAAGCAGAATATGTAGCTGCTACCTCATGTGTTTGTCATGCATTCTGGCTACGAAATCAGTTAAAGGAGTTGGGTTTGGCACAAGAAGATCCAACTACTATTCGCGTGGATAACAAGTCAGCTATAGCTTTGGCCAAAAACCCAGTCCATCATGATCGAAGTAAGCATATTGATACGCGCTATCACTACATAAGGGAGTGCATTGCAAGAAAGAATGTGCAAGTGGAGTATGTGAAGACACATGATCAGGTGGCAGACATCTTTACAAAACCACTTAAGCAAGAAGTCTTTGTGAAGATGAGAAACTTGATTGGAGTAAAGAAAAATCAAGTTTAAGAGGGGGTGTTGAAATGTAAACTTGATTTTGAGCCTTAATTTCTCAAAGAGTCCAAAATTAAATAGGCCTTAAGGTCCAAGTTCTAGAAACTTGTATGAGTCAATCTAGAATTATGTTGTAGGATGTACTTGTGTGGAGAATTCTAGAGAGTTAATAAATTATCTTGTATGGAAGACACTAGAATAAGGTAGTAAAGGAATAAGGTGGAAGACTCTAGAAACAATCCTAGTTGAAGACTAGTACTATAAATAGGACCCAAGCCATAGCGTTTGTATCAAGCAAAAAATCAAGAAGTTTTGAAGTAATAAAAGAAGTCTCTTCCATCAAATCTTCCTAACATCTTCCACTCTCAAATACTTCTCCATTAATAATATCTCATTCCAACAGGTGCGAACTGCGGAAGATGGAGGTGAAAGACAAGGATCTGATTTTCTAGAAGACGGAGGTGGAAACGCGCCGAGGTGGAGATTCATGGAAGATGGAGGCGGAGTTTTTTTTTTTTTTTTTTGAGGGGCGATGGAGGCGGAGTTGGAGAGTGGAAATGGAGGTGGAGGTGGGGGACTGAGAACTGCCGGCCCTAGCTAGCTTCTTATGTATTCTGGGGGGGATGAAAAGTTAGAAATAAGGCGGGTTTTTTTCCCGCATTCCATTTTTCACGAAAAATATTTAGTAATAAATAAATAAAATCGCTTTGAAGCGTTTCCAAACGCCCCATCACCCAATTTTTTTTTAAAAAAATTAAAAATAAAACTACACATTTCACTGTAGCATACTGCACCAAATTGTAGAACGCCCCATTACATGCTTGATAGGGCGTTTTGAACAAAATGCCCTAAATTTATTGTCTTAATAGGCCTATTTTGTAGTAGTGTGCATTTTTTTTTTTGGCGTCCTGCTCTTTTTTATTTATAGGTAATTTTGTTGTTTATGTATAAGTTTTGAAACGTTGTCATATTCACTAATTTAGAATATATTTTTGTCCCCCCCTAATTCCGCTTAAAAGAATCCCCTATTTACTTATGACAAAGGTATCTCCGAATTATATGATTACAGTTCAGCATAAATCGAGAGTAACTGGAATTTTCTCATATTAATTATGCTAATCGAAAATATCCACAAAACAATTGTCACCAAAACAAGACATGGAATCTTATTAAAATAATCAAGAATACAGTCGAAGTGATGCCAAATAACCATAGCTGGAAATTTTGACATAGCGGTCTCATATGACAAGTTTTGGCAGGTTTTTATCTTTGGAGTTTCTCATAACTGATAAAATTCTTTTTCTGTATGATATGCCCATATTCATAACTAGTTGTAAAAAATAATAAATTATATGGGAAATTAGAGATAAGGACACAATCTGGAATATTTTTAAGTAACAGGACATGTACATATTTTTTATAGGGAGAAGGACAACTGCATAATTTTTATAGCGAGAAGGACAAACAGTGAATCCCGAAATCAGTGAATCTCCCCAGTAAATCCCAAAATCAGTGAATTTCGACATTGAATTTCGACAATGAATTTCGACAATGAATTTTGAAAATTAGTGAATTTCGACAGTGAATTTTGAAAATTAATGAATTTCGGCAGTGAATTTAAACAGTGAATTTCGACAGTGAATAAATAGTTTTGTCCTTTATGCAAAAGTTTCAAAAGACTGTCATTCTACTTAATTGATGAAATATTTCTGTCCTACTCCCTCATCCCCTTAAATTATGTTGAACAAAGATAGAGAATATGTCAAAGATTGCCCATTAATATTAGGTTATGAACACATCATCGATCTTAACTTTCAATCACACACAAATCTGCAGTACATAAAGAAAGAAGTCTGCAAAAGAACCACTATAAGCAGTAAAGAAGTCGATCAATCTGCAGGAAATGGCGAGTTTCAATATTGTTTTTGTTGTCATGCTTATTTCTGCTCTCAATGTAGCCGCATGCGGGAATCAAGCAGGTAAGTCACTACATTGATGAGTTCTACTGTTATTCTTTTATGGGAAATTCTACCACTGGGACTCGATTCTATATAGGGATCCACAATATATATAACACACAAAACCCTAGTGCTTTTATATGTTTTTACATGTATTGGATAAGATTATGGTTTTCTTAATTTACATTTCCTTTTAAGCAAATAAGCCATGCATGTGGATCTTGTTTTGTACTTGTACTGAATTCTGCTTTGGAGTACCTTTTCTTCCTTAACTAAAATGTAGAAGTATTTTGTCCTTTATCTTAAATAGAAGAAATGTCTTGTAACAGATCATTTTGTCCTTGTTTTTTTAGAAGAAGTCTCTTGTTATGATTGAGTTCAATCATATGAGTTGTTCTATATATTTACACATTTTAACTTAGAAATGTGTGCATCTAAGATTTCTTCCTGCCCACAAAGGATATTTGTGTTTCAATTTTACTAGTCAAATTTATACCTCTAGATTGTGACCTTTGATGAACATACTTTTCCCTATCTTGACAAGTATGTCTCTTCTTCCAAAGCCACTTCCATCATCTCATGTCCTATTCCTTATCTATCTATTCAACTCAATTCTATAGATTCTACAGCTCACTATTCACCTCAAATCACCCCTAGTAAGCTAAATGCTCATTCACCTTCTACCGCACAAGTTCCTGATTCTGTCTCTAGCATTCCTTATGCCTCTCTTATCCAAACATATATTTCTTTGTCTGAGTTGTCCACACCATCTCTTGTATAGGAACCATCCCCAGTCAATTCAGTGCAGTTCACCAGCTCATCTTCTACCTCATCTCAGTCCTTATAGTCCTCATATGTCCCAATAATCCTCTAGTATCAAATCTTCATCCTTTGCAGACTAGAGCAATGAGTGGAATCATTAAGCTCAAAACCTATTCTTACCTATCTACTTCTTCTTCACTTGTCTCTCATCTTGAACCCACTAGGGTATTAGATGCTCATAGTCACCCTGACTAGAAGAGGGCTATGGAGGCTGAATACAATGCCTTGATGAATAATAAAACATAGGAACTTGTTCCTAGATCAAAGGCACATAATGTTGTTAAGAACAAATGGTTGTTTAAATTAAACTTGACCCTGATGGAACAGTGAATAGACATAAAGAAATGTTGGCTGCAAAGGGTTTTCACAAAACACCTAGGATTGACTACTCAAACACCTTTAGTCATTTTCCTAAAGCATCCACATTTAGACTTATTCTTTTTTTTAGAACACAATTAAACATTTAGACTGATTCTAGCCATAGCTAATGCACTAGATGAGCCAGTCAAGCATGATGACATAAACAATGCCTTCTTGAATGGCACTTTGTGTTAGTTTGTATTCATGACACAACCTGAAGGATTTGTTGATCCTACTAAGCATAGACATGCATGTATGTCACTTGAAGAAAGCACTCTATGGTTTAAAGCAGGCTCCCATAACCTGGTTTGCTGAGTTGATGAAACGGATAATCTCCCTGGGATTCAAACAATCCAAAAAAGATACATCTCTATTTATTTTGTAGTGTAGTCCAACCTTGTTATATGTGTTTGTGTATGTTAATGATATTCTTATTACAAGGAAAAAAGTTGTTGGATAAAACTGTTGAAATAATGTCCTAAACCCAATATGGTTGGACCGGATCCGACCGGGTCGGATCATATCTACTATTTCATTATGTTTATACATATATTAAATGGCTTTTCTGCTATCATATATTTGTTCTTTTAAAGAACCAATTATGAATTGTTGTATAATAACGTCCTTAGTATTAAACTGTGACAGAGAAGCCATGATTATGGTTGATGAGATCTCTAATCATTTTAATAAGTTTGATACTTAAATGACTCTAGGCTGATGTACCATTAAACAGGGCATTGATAGTACAAACAGGTTAGCACTTATTATATGTCTTCTGTCTTTAAGGGTAGGGATAGATCTCGTCTATCGAAGTGTAGAGACACTTGGACTGTACGTGGACATGTATTAGAGAATACGTACGTCAGACTGACCCACTTACACTGTTAAGTGTCACACTATGTGACGATTGTGTAATTATCCTTAGGACCGGAGTCTTCATGGCAACATGGTGTGGATTGTCATGCTTTGACACTATTGAGGTTTTCCCCTTGAAAAACGGGGCGTTCATTCGCTAGTGATTGAGTGTGATACTGAAGCATGCGGAGTATACATGTTTGGTCATCTGGGAATCGCGTACCCTATTAGTAGGGTGAATATTCAAAAGGGCCTTCTTATAAGGAATGTCTTACTCTCTTTAATCTTTGCAAAGTGGAAGTAAATAGTTACTTCGAGAGAGCGATATCCAGATTATAAAATACGGTCGTTGATGTTTGACAATCGACGTACGACCGTATGAATATTATTACAGCGATAGGATTCTATTTACGCCGTAACTGTTTCACACGAAAGGTATTAGTCATTGCATTTGACTCTTCCGATGATTGGGGGTCACGGTGTGTTGCTAGACAATCTCCCGTGGTCGTTAGGCATGAAAGGCATTTTCGTAATTTGCAGTTTCTGTCTACGGCCAACATATTCGGAAACCTATCGGGTCACACACATATGAACATCAAGTCGGATTACAATGTGGTTATAGTTGATAGCTTAATAAAGAAAGAATTTATCTCATACTATAAAGGTTATAATGGTAAATTAATATGGTGGTTTTATTTATTATGAATAAATATAATGCAAGATATTAATTATGTTGATTAATTAAAAAATATTCCTGATGCCAAAATATTGGCTAAAGGTGGCGCAATTTTGGAGTGTATAAAATACACTTGGATTGTGCAATTTAATTAATAGTATTACCAAATATTAATATAAGATATTAATATATATGACTATCTAATATATGTGGCCAAAATTTGTGTGTGTTTGACACACATGAATGCCAAGTTGATCATGTTTTAATATTTGGATATTATTATTATAGAGAGAGAGAGAGATTTATATGTGTTATATATATGTGATATATACACATATGTAAATTGATTTATGGTAATAAAATAAAGATAGTCAATATTAGATATTGACAATATCTTGGAAATATATTTAATATAAGATTTTGAATATTAAATGAAATAAATCAATCAAATATATTTTCCATATTTTATTAGGAAAATGTTTTCTTTCTCATCAATCTACACAGAAGCTTTTTCCAATCAAATTGGGGACACATGGGGCACACCATCCCCTATATAAGCAAGGGGTTGGCTAGCTCTTTTGATCATCACAATTTCAAGAGCTAGTAGTTCTTGTGAAAAATAGAAAGCTTTTTAGAGAGATATTAGAGAGAGAGAGAGAGAAAATGCCGGGCTAGCAACCGGATTTTTCTAGTAGCAATCCATGATGGGATTCCGGTGGGTTGTTCGTGTGGACTAGCGGTAGAGGCCGAACGCTTGGGTGGCTCCATGCACCACTACTCTCCTTAGACGGTCAAAGTGTCGATCTTTTAGATCAAGCAAGGTAATCACCGTTTACTAGCTTATTTGTTTATTGCTTAAACGAAGTCGATCCTGGTTAAAAGGAAATAAATTTTTGAATTCCTTTGCGTTCCCGCGTAGTTTCTTAACAAAAACAATTCATCACCTCTCTGAACTTTAGGTTTCCTCTTAAAGACCTTGAATTTGCATCATTTCTCGGGAATTCAAGCATATAGTGTTCAATAAGGTATCTATTTGTCCTAGCACAATTATGCACAATTAATGTTGGCAAGATTGGATCTACAGAACTTGAAACCTTGTCCCACTCCTAAGGTGGTGTCAGCCAAGATATACTTATCTTTTGAGCTCATGACCAATCCAACTCTGTACATGAGCACTATTAGGTCATTCCAATATCTCACGTTTACAATACCAGATATTGCTTATAAAGTGAATACATTGTGCCAGCACATGCAGGCTCCAACAGTAGGTCATTGGCAGCATGTCAAGAGATTACTTAGGTAATTAATTGAATGGAACTTTCTATCATGGTCTAAAATTCAAGCCATCTCAGCCTCTTTGTATCCATGGCTTCAGTGATGCAGATTGGGAATGTGATAGGGTAGATGCAAGATCAGTGGCATCCCATTGTATTTTCATAGCAGGATCCTTGGTGTCCTGGTCCTAGAAAAACAACATGTCGTTTCCAGATCCTACACTGAATCAAAATACGGAGTTGTAGCTAATGCAACAGAAACTCAGTGGACTCTAAATGTTCTTGTCTGAACTTCATCTCAGACCCTCGGCCAAACCTGTCATTTGATGTGATAATCTTGGAGTAGATTCATTAGCTCACAGCCTTGTTTTGCACTACTGGGTAAAGCACATAGAGTTGGGTGCTCATTTTGTCAAAGATGAAGTTCTACAAGGATTCATGCAAGTTTAACATATACCTTCTCTTCAACAAGTTGGGGATGTATTAACACAACCTCTTGGCTCCACTTTATTTCAGTATTTTAGGGACAAACTAAATGTGGCACCCGCCTCATTTGGTTTGAGGAAGATGTTAAAGTATAAGGACAATTGTGAAAGGACTGTTGTGTAGTTACCAAATTTTTGTTCCTATCTGAGTAATTATCCACTAGGTTGTTGAGGATGTTAGATTTGGATGATGTAATTGAGTTATTTATGGTGTATTACTGCTAAATCAATCTAATGAAAATATACTTTTTTTCCGGTAACATGTTAAGTCTTTGAATCGATCCGATCAGTGACGGAGCCACGAATTGACGTTTGGGTTGGCAACTAGACTATATTTGTATAGTCGGGTGAGCATTGTTAAGAAGATTTATTGTGTTGGATTCGGGGACGGACACAGGATCTCGGGCGACGGGAGGCGATAATTCTAAAGATTTTTTGCAATAAAAAAAATATAGTTGTGTTTTTTTTTCTGTCCCCTACGATTCGAAATAAACACTACTATACTCGTAAAAAAACACAACTATACATTTCGGTTTATATGATTACAAATACTACTATATATCGTATTATCCAAACACAATAATACTTCTATTTCTATCAATAAAGAATTAAAACGCTACAAACAATATTTTTGAAGGAAACCAATATTCCGAAACCGATTAATATTTTTTTAAATGTATCATTTTGATATAACTATGTATTTTTATTTGGAGGAATGAGGGAGAAGGACAAAAATATTTTATCAATTGAGTAGAAGGACAGTCTTTTAAAACTTTTGCATAAAGGACAAAACTATTTATTCACTGTCGAAATTCACTTGTGTTCGAAATTCACTGTTTAAATTCACTGCCGAAATTCACTGTCGAAATTCACTAATTTTCAAAAATCATTGTCGAAATTCACTGATTTTCGGGATTCACTGTCAAAATTCACTGTCGAAATTCACTGATTTCGGGATTCACTGGGGAGATTCGCTGATTTTCTGGATTCACTGTTTGTCCTTCTCGCTATAAAAATTATATAGTTGTCCTTCTCCCTATAAAAAATATGTAGTTGTCCTGTTACTTAAAAATATTCCAGATTGTGTCCTTATCCCTAATTTCCCATTTTTATTTATATATTAAAAGTTTTAGGTCAAATTATCGGATTATTATAGATGAAGGGAGAGAATATAACTTTTATGAAGAGCGAAAAAAATACATAACATATATAGAGTAGTGTATCCTCCGGATCCGGAGGCGACCCCTCCCCTGTGGGTGCATCTGCCCCTGGTTGGATTGGATTATATTTATTTTTTGATATACAAAAAATAAAAACAAAATGTGCTTAGAACCCAAAACCCACACTTGTGTCAGCCTTTCATCCAATGGACCTATCTCCTTTATTTATTTATTTATTTTTGTTACACACGAAGATTAAAAAAAATGAAAATAAAATAAAGTAAAAAGTCGCACCTGAAATACCTGAATACAATTGGTCAAGCCATATTTAAAAACGGGCTAAGAGCACTTGCAGTAGATACTGTAAATCCGTTAAAAACATTACTTTAGAGATTCAACAAGAAAATAACACTGAAACAAATACTCTATATTTTATTGTATAATACAGATTCTGTAAAATTTCTTTTACATCTATCGCATTCCTATATCTACTGCATCATGTAAAATAGAGAATCCGATGTATTTCATTTTGGATAGAGATTTTGTAAACTAAAAAAACGTGTAATCAAAACTATAAAGTAAAGTATTTGTTAATAGGATATGATGCGAATTCTCTAAAATAAATTCATGTCATTAACTCAATGACATTGTTTTTATTGCTTTATATTGATTTTAGGATCAAGACAGGCTTGAGGGTTTTGACATCATCAAAAAAGCGCATTTGTTAGGAATCTTAGTTTGATGATGGTCAAACCAGCTGTAATAGAAGCCTAATAGGTATTATATTGATCTATATAGGGTTTTTTATTAGAATTCTGATATTGTATATGTTAATCAGACTAAGCATTGTAATGGAACATTTAATAGGTTCTTAGTCTTGATAGTCAGTTAGTTCTAGACTTGAAGATTTTCCATGTTTATGTTCTTAGTTCAGCTTTAGGCTGATTGTTAGGTTTGATGAAGGCTTAGGATTCAAACACAATATTGAATATCGGAAAAACCGAGGAATCACACCAAATGTTGAAGACTGCTGACACAAGACTAAAGACTAAGCTCTTGAAGTTAAAGCAATTTGATGAGACTTCAAGTATGATAAAATATTGTGTACTCGATCTCGCAATTATAAGATCAAAGAAAATATAGAATCAGATATAAATCTAAAAACATATATGAAGAAATCTAGATAAGCGAATTTGGATGTAAAGATTCACAACATAAAGAATCGGACCTGATAAATCAAAAGATAAAATCAGAAGATGCAGACAAGATATGATGAACATTTATTTCAAGAGAAAAAGATAAGGTTGGTCAATCATTAAATGCGTCGAGGGATATACATTTAATTTGGACAGGATGTCATAAGTTGGTACAGCCGGAATTTCAAAATATGGGACATCCGGCCAATGACACAAAGACAACACCTTATCTTTCCATACAAGCAATGTTCGAAAATCAAATCATGTCAGAATCAACGGATATGTTACAAATAAGATAAGAATACAGCAAAGGATTAGAATGTTTACATCAACATGATGTTCCATAACCGATCAACTGTGAAGAATCAGACATGAAGAAGAAGAATTTAGGGCATCAAATCAAGAATGCCAAGATTATAAATAGAGGACTTGGGAATTTACGAAAACAACGTAACGAATTTTGAGCACTTTGAATTTTGAACAAGCATTCTCTCTACATCCTTTCAAAAGCTTAAAAGCAATATCTAGAAATTCAAGATTTCCACACAAAAAAATTTCAAGATTGAGAAATATTCAAACTTCAAAGACAAATCAAGCAAGCTAATCATGAAGAAAGTTGATCAAACACAAAACTTCATCTTTAGATCCAGAAAATCTCAACATCTTTCTAAATAAACTTCTTGATTCAAAACTCTTCACTTGAACTTGATTCAAGAAACAACGAAGTTCAACCAGTGAAAAAGCACTCAACTTTGAAGGACTGAAGCAGTAGAAGTAGAGGACTTCCTGTCAAGGAACTATGGTGATGGCTATTGAGGGTTACTCAAGGAACGGTAGTGATCGATAAATGAAGCAACTTGAATTCAAGTCGTGAAGGATTGATTGCTTAGATTGGGAAGCAACTTAGAGAGTTGTCGATGTCACTATTGTATTAGTGTCATAGAACAATAGTGAATTCCTCTAACATCACAGGAGACGAGTGGATTAGGGGATTACACCACCATGAACCACTATAAACTTTATCTTCTTTATTTTCTGCACTTTACTATCATGCACTTTTAATTTCTACAAGTTTATTTTTTGTCTACATATAATACATTAATCAGGACAACTTAAAAAATAGAGTTAAAAGGATTTTAATCCGCTGCACTTTAATTCTAAAAATTCAACATTTAGAAAAAGTTTTAAAAATCAAAAAAAACCTATTTGAACTTTTGCTTGCCTTTCTTTGGGACCAACACCAATAATCAATGTCACAATAAGGCATACCTCACAAAAGGATCTTGTTTAAAGTTGGTGGTTAGGGTTGTCACCGATTGACACTGTGATTCTCGGTTCCCATCCCCTTAGTGCTTGGATTATCAATCAACTTCAGAAACTGACTAATCTGATTTTGTATTAGGCCAACATTGACACGATTCTCTCTTGACTCTTGCACTGAGGCAAGACACTTTAGACCATCTCCTTCATCTTGGTGAATCATATTTGCCTTAAATCTAGACTTGAAGTCAAGAGGGTAGCCATGCTTCTTGTTGCACTTACGTATACACAATATGACCATTGAAACTACAATGAGAGCACTGCAGTTTTTTCGCATAGTTTTGAACATTTGGACCATGTCTCTTGAAGTTTTGGCTAATGTTCCATGCCTGAAACTTATTCTGATTCAAAACCTGTCATGTATCATTTACTGAAGAAAACACTTGTTCATAAGGGATATAACCTCATAATTTTGAGGACGTCCTACAACATAATGTTCCCTCCTTTCAAATTTGATAGCCATAGAATAAGCTTGATTAACAGTGGGTAAGGGGTTCATCAAGAAAACTCGGGACCTGACTGGGGCAAAATTTTCATTCAAGCCTTTCATGAATCTTACATAGTCAGCCACTATAAAATTTGTCAATCTCTCAGCTATGTTACAAGCACAATGGTGCCCACATTCACAAGATGGCCTTAACACCACGATTTCATCCCTTTTTGCCCACAATATAGTGAAATATGCAGCCACAGATATATTCCCTTGTTTGATCAGATTAATCTCTTCTACTAATTCAAACACTATAAAGTAATTCAAATTAGAAAATCTATCTTGCAAATCTTGCCAGATTTCCTTAGCAGTGTTAATCCACAATATACTTGTGCTATATATAGTGTTACTGATTTTAGAATCTATGACATTACTATGGTGTTGCATTGAGTCCAAACATGAAATAATGGATCATTTGCAGTAGGTTTGGTTATTGTACTATCTATGAATCCCAATTTATTCTTAGAATCTAACTTCATGCACATTGATCTTAACCAAGAATGATAGTTATTACCCTCTAGCATTGGAGAAACCAAGATCACTGCAAAATTCTCGTTTTGATGAAGATAAAATGGACAAGAAACACTGATCTCTATACCTCTAGCCTTATTCAATGCAGCAACATTAGTCTTCTACCTCATGTTTCCACTTGAAGAAGCCATTGAATCAATAAGGAAACCGAAGTAATCTCTCAAGATACTGCAAGAATTCAAATAATAGCTGAGTAAAAACGCAGATATAAGCAAAAATGTTTTGATTCTATGAAGAATTTCAAGTTCTATGAGGAAGAACTTGAACAAACAAAACTAACACCATCTTCTCTTTTCTTGATCTTGCAGCTCCAACTACCTTGTTTCATTTGTGTTTTATACCTTTATACCTATATAGTTTTTTTGTTTTGTTTTTATTTTTTTAAGTAATAGGCTGAAGTTTTAAAAGTGATAGGCTTAAGCCTCAAACTAGTCGTTAAGCTCTGATTGACAAGAGTGTATGTTTAGCGTTCGTTATACTACTTATTTCTCAGTCGGGAAGTTTTAAAAGTAATGATACATACACAACCGTTGTTACTGAACGAGTGACAAAACAATAATCTACACCATTGATTATAATTATGGGGTACATCATGATCAATTTGTCCTACACTACCGTAATATATGGTGCAGATGAATGTTGTGTTACTCGTTGTAACACAACCAGGGGCGGATCCAATAATTTGCTTCAGAAGGTTCACCGGAGCTTAAAACTACAATTTTATCCAGAAATTTATTCGTATGGGGTCACTGGAACCTAAAAATTTCTTTTTTAACCACAAGAAGACATTATTTAGCAATAAAAATTTATTGTTTAATACTAAAAAATCCTAGATCTTAGTAGGGTCACGTGCCGGACCCCATACATGTAGATCCTCCCCTGAGCACAAAGTTATTGACCGTATCATTACTCTTCTATCTATTAAGTATTTTAAAGTCTAACAAAAAAGTATTTGAAAGTCAATGAAATTAACTCGAACCAGTCGTACTTTATTTTTAAGTGTTCGTTATACTTCTACACCTTTGATATTACGGGACTCATAGGAATCAATAAATCTCATATCAAAATCAATAGTATAAAAATGTGTTGTGATACTTTGTTATGGCCATTTCGTTGCGGTAGTATCACTAGTATTCCATTTTAAAAGAGAAATGATGTGGACACAATCGTTATGAGACAACGAGATCGACACATCATTCATCTATCATTGATTATGATGCGATATATTATGATCAATTGGTCGTAAATAATCATAATCAATTATGCAGATAACTCGTTGTGTCAACATCAGTTCTGGATGCATCATTACTATATAAAAAAATCGCCTATTTAGTTATGAGAAAGGAATCTCCTATTATATGAATACAGTTTACCGGAATCTCCAAGTTGTATTGTTATTAAAATCTTGTAACTGGAATTTTCTCATATTAATTATGCTAACCAGAATGATTAAAATCATCAAAATAATGGTGCCAAATGTCACTAAAACTGCAAGGCCGGCAGTCTTATTAAGGAATCAAGAACAGAGGCAAGGTAAGTGATGTCAAAATAACCATAGCTGGAAAATTACACATAGCAGTCTCATACGACATGTTTTGGCGGTTTGCCATGGTTTATCTTTCGAGTTTCTTATAAGTGATAAAATTCTAATTATTCTGTATGATATACCATATTCATAACTTGTTGTAAATTAAACGACAATAATTTATATTGAGAATACAACGAAATTGCCCATTAATATTAGGTTATAAAAACGTTATTCATCTTAACTTTCAATCACACTCAAATCTGCAGTGAAGAAAGAAGTCTGCAATAGATCCGCTATTCGCAGTAAAGAAGTCGATCGATCTATAGGAAATGGCGAGTTTGAATATTGTTTTTGAAGTCATGCTTATTTCTGGGTTAAATTACAATTTTGGTCCTCCAACTGATACGTTTTTTGATTTTGGTCCTGATTTTTCTCCGGCAACAATTTTAATCCTATAAGTGGTCTTTTTGTGCAAAAATAGTCCTGAACGCCGGAAAGACCACTTACATGACTAAAATTGTAGCCGGAAAGACCACTTACAGGAGTAAAATTGTCGCCGGAAAAGACCAATTTTAGTCCTATAAGTGGTCTTTCCGGCGTTCAGGATTAATTTTGCAAAAAAAAAAGACCACTTACAGGACTAAATTGTCGCCGGAGAAAAACCAGGACCAAAATCGAAAAACGTGTCTAGTTAGAGGACCAAAATTGTAATTTAGCCCTTATTTCGCTCTCATGGTAGCCGCAGGCGGGAATCAAGCAGGTAAGCCACTACATTGATGAGTTCTACTGTTATTCTTTCAAGGGAAATTCTACCACTGGGACTCGATTCTATATAGGGGTCCCCAATAAATATAACACACAATACCCTAGTGCTTTTGTATGTTTTTACATGTATTGGATAAATTATTTATATATATATATATATATATATATATATATATATATATATCCCGTATTTTAAGTCATCGTAGCAGTTTTTTATCCGTCCCACAATATAAGTCATTCTCACATTTCATTGCCTGTGGTTTCACTGTACGTAATAAAATAATCAAGATGGGCTCTTAAAGATGTCAACTATAATCCTAACTGTGCGGGGTTTTACGAAGTGAAGACGAGTACCGAAACTTGTGAGAGTATTGAATCATTATATCAATTGAGTGGCGATTCGTTCATTGCTTTGAATCCCACTTTAGACTGTAGCAATGTCAAGCAAGGAGATTTTTATTGTATTAAGGCTTGAGGCTGGAAAAATTGCATGGGACAAGAAGATTACAGAAGATTATGGTTTTCTTAATTTCCATTTCCTTTTAAGCAAATAAGCCATGCATGTGGATCTTGTTTTGTACTTGTACTGAATTCTTCTTTGGAGTACCTTTTCTTCCTTAACTAAAATGTAGAAGTATTTTGTCCTGTATCTTTTATAGAAGAAATGTCTTGTTGTAAAATTGAAATACGTTGGTTCGAGTTACTTTCATTGAATTTTTATACTTTATCTTTAAGAGAAGTTAAAACATACTTAACAGACAGAAATTTACGACAAGAAATTTACGTAGTATAATGTCTTAAGACCTTTTTTGATTTGTGTTGTGAATTGTTCAATGCAGATATGTTTCAAATGGTAATCGTATGATCTGTTAATGCACATCTTTTCGAACAGTAATAATGTTACATTTTGTGCATCTTTGTGTAATTTTGGTCCACAAAATTAACATCATATATTCCTGATTATATTGCCAATTTCTACCCCTGATTCGTAGAGCCATTGTTTTATGGTTTATAGTATTTCAGACTTCCGGTGTTAAAGCGAATCTCATCTGCATAAATAATTGAAATGATTGACGAGACGAAGCAATTTTTATCCAACGCCATATTCGAATTCTACATGCTATCCGGTAGTAAAGTGGTGATCGATAGGAAAAGTTGTTTTTCCATCTGATTGTCTAAAATTTTAAGGTGTCTGATAGCATATTCATGTTTGCAAAATCTCTTTATTCGACGACTTTGAATATTTTTTCAAGAAAACAAGTCAATATTGGTGTCTCAATTTAAAAGAAGTTATTTAACTTCTAATTTTCATGCATATATAATTTTAATTTTAAGAAAATTGTTGTTATGGACATGACTTTTAATTGAAGAGACATTATATAAAAAATTACGATAATGATACATTTTGATTGAATGTGATCGTCTATATTAGAAAGGTGAACAACACTGCTGGCTCAAAAGGCTGAAGTGTAGTGGAGGAAATTCATCGGACGTATACGCATACCGGGGAGACCTCGGAGCTAATTGGTGCTAATCACCATTAGTTAGCAAGTATATCTTCAGGCTGATGAACGCCATGCGTATTGTCCTTGAGTAATGACGTAACCAATATAAGCTAATTAAGCTAGAAACGTATAATCGTGACATGTCGATGGGAATGAAATGAACCCTAGATTGAGTTGGTCTAACAAATATAATCCTTTATTAAAACTCAATAATAAACCTTAATTACTTCTTACTTTGTACAATGTACTTACCTCAAATGCATGTTTATTTATGTGTTTGGGTGAGAGAAGACGAACAGGTAAACTTGGAGTTCGAGGAGGACTTCGATGACGACATTTAAGGACGCCGAAGTTGAAGAGCTTATTCATTTATGTTTTATTTATTCTTTAGACTTGGAGTTTTGTGGAGACTTTGTAGTTTACTTATAGTACTTTTTTTGGAGTTTGTACATTTTGGATTCGTTGGTTCTTTTTCCAATGTAATAACGTTACATTTCTATCTTTAAATTTTGAGTTTCTATTCTGGTTGTTTGGAAAAAATTTACACGAGTCTTTTTGTTTCCGTTTTGCTTAACTCGATAAGACGTAGTAAAGGCTTATGTATAAAGTGAAATTTATTTTATTTTATATGTGCCGAACGTTTTTTTTTCCCGGATAAGGACTCGGTGTCCGAGAACGGGACGTTACAGATTAAATACAACTTTTGGGAAGAAACCAGTGGATTATGTGGTGTAACATTATGAACACATCCCTATAAAAAATATTTGGGTGTTTTGTTACTCAAAAATATTCTAATATGTGTCATTTTATCTAATTTTTTATATAAAAATACCTGGTTGGTCACTAATTATTGCTAATAATAATAATAATAATAATAATAATAATAATAAAACGCATGTTGAATTATAGTATCAGTTTAATAAGTCATCCAATACAAGAATAGAGAATTAGGAAAAAGGACACTTTCTTAAAAAACAAAAAAAAAGGAAAAATGACTCGTTTTGAAAAACTTTTAAATAACAGGACGGTCAAATATTTTTTATAAGGATAAGGACAATTTATATATATTTATATCTTAAATGACAAAAAAAAAAAAAAAAATATGCACTGATGCTGTTTTTTTTTTCTCCTTCATTTTCAAACACTCATATCTTTTGATCTAGATCTCTAAACGTGATGAAAATTTCATCAATTTTTTTATTTTTCATGCTCTTCGTTTTAAGATTCGGTTCGATATCATTACATCGTTTTTCGTGAAATTCACTTTGTGAATATCGACAGTGAATTTCGAATTATAGAGAATTTTGACATTGGATTTTCGAAAATTATGTCGGAATATGGTGGATGATGTCTCAAAATAAAGAACATAAAAAAAATTGGTGAAAGAATTTTCTAATTTGGAGTTGTAGATTGAAAGATACATGTGTTTAAAAATGATGGTGCCAAATGTCACTAAAACAAAATAATGGTGCCAAATGTCACTAAAACAAGACTTGCAGTCTTATTAAGGAATCAAGAATACAGTCGATCGAGGTAGGTGATGTCAAATAACCATAGCTGGATAATTAGACACAGCAGTCTCATACGACATGTTTTGGTGGTTTTTATCTTTGGAGTTTCTCATAACTCATAAATTCTTATTCTGTAGACTGTATGATATGCCCATATTCATAACTAGTTGTAAAAAACAACAAAATTATATTGAACAAAGGTCGAGAATACGTCAATATTGCCCACTAATATTAGGTTATAAAAACGTCATCGATCTTAACTTTCAATCACACAATAAATCTGCTGTGAAGAAAGAAGTCTGCAAGAAATCCGTTATTAGCAGTAATTAAAGAAGTTGATCAATCTGCAGGAAATGGCGAGTTTGAATATTGTCCGGTCATTGATGATCTCTACTGAATATTCGCTCACATGGTAGCAGCAGGCGGGATTGATGCAGGTAAGCCACTTCATTGATGATCTCTACTGTTTTTTTATTTTTAAATTCTGATATTGTACGAGACGACATCACAATATCCAGGAAATTCTGTACTGGGGAGTCGATTTTAAAGAGTCTCCAATTAATATAGTGCTTTACGTGTTTTTTGGTCTTTTTTTCCATAAATTACACGTAAAAGCTTTTCAGCTTTTATGTGTTATATACGGGACTCTTTAGAACAGAGTCCTTAGACAACAATTTCCCTCCATAAATGCTATGTGATTATAATCACTGACTGACAAAAACTAATGAATTCTTCTGCTTGTGTTTAGTATAATGCACTTATATGTATATTGTTTTTATATATACAATGCATATTATAATGTTTCTTTTTCGGTCATACCGTAATAATCAGGACGGGCTCTTAAATATGTCAACTATAATCCTGACTGTGGCGGGGTTTACGAAGTGACGACGGGTGACGAAACCTGTGGCACTATTGAATCGGCGTTTAATATAAGTGACGATTTGTTCATTGAATTGAATCCGACTTTAGACTGTAACAAAATCAAGCAAGGAGATTATTATTGTATTAAGCTTTGAGGCTGCAGGAAAAGTTGAATGGAGCAAGAAGATTTCACTTTCAGAAGACTATGTAAATGAGTCGTGGCATGTCATGGATCATCTTTTATATAACTGTACTTGTACTGCTTTCTGCATTTTGTCCTTTTTTTTTTTTTTTTTCTATTTTCTTTTCAAGAAAAAGTCTCTTGCTACGACGGAGTTTATCCGTCGTTCTACTTACATTTTTAAAAATGAAAATACGACTGGTTCGAGTTACTTTAATTGACTTATATTTTTCTTTTCTTTTGAGCGCTACTTTTCTTTGACGGTTAAATACTCATTTTTTTATGAACTACTAGCTTCTAAATAAGTACTCTTCCCGTCTCGTAATATACGACTCTTTAGATTTTTTGTGGTGTCCTAAAATACAACTCATTTTAATAAAATACTATCTCCATCCCTCAAAAAATGTCCACTTTTTGTTGGACATAAAGATTAAGAAACACAATTAATGTGTTCTTTTTTGTAGCAAATAGACTCTTATACCCTTAGTATGGATATTTATGAGTTAATTTTTACTTAGTGTATGTGTATTGAAATCAACATGCATTTATTATGATAAAGACTTTTCAAATGAGTAAAAAAGTTGAACAGCCAAACAACTTGTATCGTTCCTGCCAATATTTCATAGGACTGTTCATATTAATTTTTTTTTCTTTTTCGGGATGTAGTGCTTTTCATATTAGCGGTAAGTAGTGTAGTGGTATTCGTAATAGTACTAGCATTAAATGATTGTTTTGGAATTAGAAAAGGTAAAAAATGAGTAATTTAAGGTAAAAGGTATATTTGGAAAAAAAATCATTAAATGATGCATTGGTATTGAAAAAGGACATTTTTTATGGGACAAATTTTTTTTCAAATGTGGACACTAATTATGGGACGGAGGTAGTAATAAACTATTAATTAATGTTCTTTTCCAATTTACATTAAATACTGGCAATAATTTGTCCAGATCGACTTGTTTAAAAATTATAGATTTCTGTCTAAAATAACATTTTATCAACTAAACAGGGACGAAATGACATTGAATTTTAATTAGGACAAAATGCTTGGTTTCCTAGATTACCCTCATTTAACTTCTTCGCCAGTCATACGGAATATAAAAATAAAATTTCGTTACATTTTAAGGGAAGTAATTATTGTAACTATCAATCTATTTTCCATAATTTTAGGAAAGCATTATCACTATATATTTTTGAATTCAGTGTATAAAAATACTCATTTAATCTAAAGTTTTGATTTTTGTAAAAACAAATTGTATTTATTGTAACTCACAAACAATTTTCCATTATTTTATGTATTCTTTATCACTATACAATTTTGATTTTAGTGGGAAAGAAAATACTCACTTGATACATTTCTGACACAAAAATTACTTCACATATATTCTATGCAAATATTACTCCAGTTGCATTCAACGATCCATATCAGTGTTACTACATTTTGTACATCAATTTTATTGGTTATTACTACTTCTCTTTCATTGTTACTATATTTTGTGTGTTGGGCTCTGACACCAGCTAAAGTGATCTGATTCGTAAACGAATCAGATCTGAAGTTTCCCAAGAAACGATTGAAGATATCAATAAACAAACGAGCATCGCGACTCTTAGTTAACCTGTAATTAAGAACCTTGGTATAACATCAACCCTTAAATAACATGTATCTATGAATCTTGGTATATGAACGCAATAAGGTATGCTCATAACCTTTATATGTTCGGGTTTTGAATACTCTACGTAAGAATGCTTGCAAAAGCTTGAAAAGCTACGTTTACATTCACTCCAATAATGTCTGACTTCCTACTAATGTAAAATCCTATTTGTAATTAGCTGCAAAAAAACAACCTAATTCGAAATTACTAGGGAATTAGGCGGGCAGAATTACAATTTTCGTCCTGTAACTGGACACGTTTTTCAATTTTGGTCCTGGTTTTTCTCCGGCGACAATTTCAGTCCTATAACTGGTCTTTTTTTTTTACAAAAATAGTCCTGAAGGCCGGAAAATCCTGTGTACACATTTTCCGGCCAAAAAAAATGTCATGTTGCTAATGGGGGGATTCGAACGTCCAACCTAAGACTAAA
Organism: Gentiana dahurica var. dahurica; assembly: GCA_024500145.1. NCBI lineage: Eukaryota > Viridiplantae > Streptophyta > Magnoliopsida > Gentianales > Gentianaceae > Gentiana > Gentiana dahurica. The sequence continues at coordinate 78,062,864 of CM044899.1, read as the reverse complement.
AATCTACACACGTCACCTCCCGAGCTACAGCCCAATATATTTTCTAAAACCCAACATATCTTTTAAAGACATGCATGTTCAAGATAAAAATATTATAGAAAATCTAATAATACATACAATTTTTTATAAAAAGTATATATATATATATGTATGTATATATATATATATATATATATATATATATATATATATATATATATATGTATGTATAGTATAGATTACACGTGGTGATAAATTTATTAAATATTTATTTTAAGTAATATAGGAGGTTCTTAATTTTTTATTATCTATGTATAATATATATTGTATAATGCATGTGACTTAATATATGCTTTCTTTCTCTCTTTTTTTTTATTATCAAACTTGTTGATTAAGGCGGTTATGAAAGGGAAAAAAATGCAGCTAGATCATATGATTTTGCAGGATTGAAGTATTGGGTACGTACCACTACTTAATATATGTTTAATTTTTTTTTATCAAATTAGTTTCTTTATCTAACTTTAATTTCTGAATAATATTACTGTTGCAGCATTAAAGTATTGGGTACTAGTACCATGTGGTTGTTTCTTTGTCTTTTTTTTTTCTTTTCACAACACTCCTTTACTTAGAGTCACACACCCCTTGAGAACAATCTTGTCTACGCCTCTGATTCTGACACACTGAATCATGCAATGTTATGTGACAATTGTACTATATACCTTTGATGAAATGTAATATCATTCAATGTTACGTTGTTACATCATTTTACAGTTAGATGTTGTTTTAGACAGATCATAACAATATCATTAGCTATAATCAGAGTAATTAATTAATATTTCCTTTTGTCCCATTTTGTCAAGGACTTACTTTTGTTTCACTAGAATAATAAAAATTAATACATTCATTTTAACGTTTCATTTGTTAATTTAATTAAATATTCAGTTTAGTGACTATGAAAAACAGTTGGAAGAAATGAAGAATAGACATGACAACAATATGTTGTATTTTTACGAAAATACATAAAAAAAATGCAATAAAAAATTAAGAACATCCTATATTACTTAAAATAAACATTCATTAAATTTATCACAACGTGTAATGAATACTATATCTATATACTTTTTAAAAAAAATAAAATTGTCTGTATTATTAGATTTTCTAAAATATTTTTTTACTGTCCTTAAAAGATATGTTGTGTTTTAAAAAACATATTAGGTTGTAGCTCGGGTGGAGAAGTGTGTAGATTTTTAGTCTTAGACTGGAGATTCGAATCCCCCCATCAGCAACATTTTATTATTTGCGAAAAAAAGATGATGTGGAAACTTTAGCTGACGTGGAAAGATGAGGTGTTGATTTTGGATGACATGTCATTTTTTTTGGCCGGAAAATGTGTACAGTCAACATTTTCCGGCCTTCAGGACTATTTTTGTGAAAAAAAGACCAGTTATAAGACTGAAATTATCGTCGGAGAAAAACCAGGACCAAAATTGAAAAACGTGTTCAGTTACAGGACGAAATTTGTAATTTAGCCGAATTAGGCACCCCAAGTAATGATATGGGCTTACCTTGACTCTAATAGGCCCACATGGAATTTATTGGCAAAAATAAAGACTTAAACCAAAATTAATAACGAAAATGGTGTCACCCTTTGTGAGCTTTAGTGTGTTAGTACTAAAAGCACATAAAAGACTATAAGTTTAGGCGGCTTCTATCGGCACATGATGTTATTATAGGCACCCTTTAATTTATTATATTTCATTTGCTTCACTACACCACCAAATCACTTAAGGAACCACATCCATTTTATAACTTTCAAAAGGCATACACTTTAGTCCCTCAGCTTTTATAAATTATAAAATAACACTTTTTAATCTTTTAACACTCTTTACTCCATTTAACCAATCCCTTTTAACATAATACTAACTTCCCTCTTTTTTCATTTGAATCAAAACAAAAACATAACCTAAAAGTGTTCGCCGGAGAAGACAAGATATTCTGCCGGTGAAGATAAGTATTTCACCGAAAAACCACAATTGAAGTATTGGTTGCAAGTATGAAGCTAAGAAAAACCTAACTTTGAACCACATCACATAAGCATTTTGTTTTTTAAGCGATTCACTGGTAATTTGGTAGAAATCGAGGGTTTTAATGGTTGGTTTTCAAAGGTTTTTCATCGAGAAGAAACTGTTCATGTATTTGCAATGAAGATTACTGGTAACAGGTAACGTCACTTGTACTGACGTTGGTTGTGTGCTAACAACGTCAGGGCAGCTGACATTATAAGAAATCTGGAAAAATCAGGCAAATGTTGGAACGTCGATTAATAACTAGAGAACGCCACCATGGCTGAAGTTTAGGATGAGTAAATGGTGTCTTGATTGTTGTTAAATTCATGATTTTATCTGTTATTTGAAGTATGAGATAATAAGATATGTTTGGTACATGTTTTGCTGCTGTTTTTGGTGTTAGACCTGTTGAAAAAGTGTTAAAATGGATTGGAAATCGTAAAGTACAAAGAATTATAGGTTTTAAGCTTTTCTAGTGCTCAAACGCATGCTTGGATAGGCCAAGAACACGCTTGGCATGAACAGAATGCAAATAAAATTTACTAAAAGCAAAAGCGCATGCTTGCGCTGGCAGAATGGAAAACATATAGTACAAGCGCATTCTTGCTCAAGGCAAACGCACGCTTGCGCTGACTGAATAAAAACCCAAATGCTAGTTGTTACACAAGAGCGCGCTTGATCAGGGCAAGCGTACGCTTGGCCCAGTTTCTCATGAAATTTGTGTGCTACACTTGGTTTAGTGCCTTTCTAATGGATATAAACAACATAAATTAACTTGACAAAGCCATGATTAAGCTTCTAATGCATTTAGTTCCGACACCAAATGGATTTTTCCTAAGAGTTGAGGTTTGAGACTGTCGGAAGGGTATAAATGGCATTGTGCTTTGATAAATTTGTATCCATTAATGTCTGTGTATGTGATAGGCTTGTTAATGTGTAGTTGTCTAAGTGTGGGAGTAGACGTGTAAGCGAGCCTTTGCCGTGAAAACACTTAGGTGGCTAGTTAACAATTAATAACATGCATACTTGTGTAGCTAAAAGCATAAACATCAAGGTTCTTGGTAAGGCAAAAATCAATATTGCGGTGTGTGGTGTGGTCAGTATAAAGTGAATAACTCCGTAGGTTACCAAGACCTCAAGTACGGAGGGACTTCGCCGAACACACACAGCATCGGGACTAGCCCGTGGCAATTAGTGTAGTTATGTAGTACCACTAATAGGTTGTAACCAGATGCTTCGTGGTGAGTAGCACTGATTGGAGCTAAAATTTACCCCAACAAAAACAATTTATAAGGACTCGAAACTGTGGGTAAACTAACTCTCTAACCGGCAGTGTACCGGGTCGATTGCTAGCATAGCTACAGGAGTACGAGGTCGAACCCAAGGGAAAAGTGTTTGTGAGTACCAAAGCAAACTTCAAACTTAGTCTAGGAAAATCGATGGTTGAAAAGGTTTATACAACTACAACGACATTAAAGCGATTAGCAACGAAGTTTAACTAAGGGAGAGGGACATAGCGAACCATGATCCAAATAGCTAATTTCAACCCCAAGGATAGACAAAACCGGGAGTGTGCAATATGACAAAAGAACTCTTGCATTCAATTTCACGGGTGCGTGCTCCTAAATCCGGTGTTAAAGTCTGAACCACTCTTCCCCAACACCTTATGCCAAGTTAACTACCCTTCCTTAAAGAAGGTTCACTAACAAGACATGTCTTGCACTAGAGCTGCTTAAACGTAAAAATGAGTAACATCACATTGAGCTCGGTTTAACAACTAAAACGAGACTACGCCGCGATCCTAGAACCCTTTTCCCACACCCCTCTCTCTGAACAACTCTCAAGAGTGATGTGTGTGATTTTGACCTAGGTGATCAATCTAGCCCAAATCCGTTATAACAAGTTCTAAGACGTGAAACAAGCAAGATATAGCATTAAAAAGCACTACCCACCCCCAATTTCATCACCCAAAGGGTGATTTCACCAAATATCACATGGTTCAACTATGTTAGGATTTTAGCTACACATAATGAAATCTAAACAACAAACAAGGTAGAAAAACATAGCAATAACCATAAAAGAACAAGAGAATAAACTTACTTGATTAAGAAATTAAGAGTACCAAATTCATGCTCCAAAATATCGAATTTTGACAATCGAAATATAACAAATCGAAGTTCTAAGTTAGATAATCAAAGAGAGGATTGAAAGACGATTCTAATGATATATAGCACTAATTCTAACTTCTAAGGATGAAGAAAATCGCCCAAAAGAGGCCCAAAGTCGCCTAAAACCTCCTCTCTGCTGCTGCTGCGATGTTTGAGGTGTTTATATAGTCTAGGGTACTTGTCCGTACAGATAAAAGGCTATCCGTACGTATAGTTCATCATTTTCCAGTCGTCCGTACGGACAAAATGTGTCATCCGTACGGACAACTCTCTGGTTTTGCCTCCAGATTGCTCCATTTCTGATAGCTCTGCAGTAAACACTTCATAAATTCTTCATCCGACCTCTGATTGGGATGATTCAAAAACCATTAGAAATATCTTTGAATTATCTACAACTTTCATGAAGACACCATGACCAGAAAATGCCTCCATAATCGGTCAAAATGCTGATGAAGTGAACATATGGTGAGAGCAACAACTATTTCTCTTCCTTTTCTTATTCTTTCTTCTTCCTTGGCTCATTCTTGCACCTTGATCACACTTATCATCATAAATCTTTGCCTTCCGGGTTCTCGAGACACCAATACCCTACAATCTCATGAATGAACAAGACACACAAACGATTCCGGAGGGTAAAAGTGCTCGGAATGAGGTTAATATCAATAAAAAGAGGTAGTAAACCATCAAAGTGATGGAATTACTCCTCGTGCTATAAACTCACGATATTACCCCAAAACGGTCTAGAAACACCAAGAAACATGGTAAAAGTGTGGTAAACGGGGGTAGAAAATGCACCGGAATCACGTAAAGTTGACTCCCATCACCACCCCACACTTAGCCTTTGCTCGCCCTCGAGCAAATTAGGCGTTTTAAAACAAACCAAGGGGTTCAACTTTGTGATGTAGGTGCTAATTCCACATTCTCATGGTAATCACAAAGTGAGGAACATGAATATATACACATTCGTACAACATTATCAAGAAAATGGAGTGTGTGTGGTGCCAAGCTAAAACCAAGTGCTCAAAATGATTGTCGGGGCTTGAATCCCAACCAAAAGTCTACCAACCGTCTCATAATCACTAGCCTCTCCACTAATCTAGGTCACTAAGTTTGGACACGATCGGGCAGGACTTGAAGGGTTATAACGTTAGGCTAGGGTAATTCCGGTTAATCGAAAAGGGTATTTTGAGAACTAGAGAAAAAGAAGTACGAGTGAACCTAATCAACACATGTACCACTTCATTTCTATCATACAAACCACCAAAACTCCTTTTTGATCATTTTTAACACTTTGGGGAACCATAGGATAATAGCGCACCCGAACTCATTGCCAAACTCGACTATGTTTCAAGCGTCGTGAGGTGAGATCGAATACATTGATACCTATCTAACTATCCCACCCCCAACATCATAAAAATTAACTTTTGAGCTCACCACTTTGACTCCAACCTTTTATTTCTCTATACATCTAAGATTTATTTGGTTTTTTGTTGAAAGAAAAGAAAGAAGAAGAGATTTTCTTTTCTTTTTTTTTTTGCCCCAAAAACCGAACACCAAGCCAAACGAGCTCCTCCTCTCCTTATAGCTCAAAACCGAGAAAACAACAACCCGACTCAAAAACACCATTTCCCCCCACCACACACTTGCCTTAGCAAGTGTGGTCTAGCAAAAGACTAGGTCCACTCGTAGGGTATAAAATGAAGGGAATGTGACCAAAATTAAGGTTCAAGGGTAGGTTTCTGACTAATTAACAAAACGGCTATAAAGCGAATGATGGTCAGACCATTCTATCAAGGCTGAGAGGGGCTACAAAGGTGTAATGTTTGGGTTTAGGCTTATTTGGCTATGGTAGGGTCAAAGAGACGCCAGGACCGTCATCCCGTATCCTACTTAGGTGAACCTTCCTATTTCGTCTCGAGACTAGTGATATGAAAGGTGGTAGTAATCAAATTGTGCACAAAGTATAGCTTGCGTGAAATTAATAAACTCCATTCTCAAGATAACATCAAACCGCAATGTACATGTTCGGGATCCCTACTAAGGTGATCACCACGTGAATGTGAAAATACACATACAACACGAAAACGACTCAAGCCCGGTCATAGGCTAAGCATACCACATATATAGCACATTTAACAACAAAAAACAAGAAAACGGCTAAGTCTCCCACCCCACACTTACACGAAACGCTGTCCTCAGTGTGTGAGAGATAAAAAGAGTAAAAGACTTAGCTGTTTGATCAAAACCCGGCAGAAAGGCGCACTGGTAGCCCATGTGACATCTTCTCGTAAGCTCCATCTCGAGTATCTGAAACCATAGAAACAAAATCCAAGGCAAACACATGCACGGGACAAGTCCACGTGCCAAAAGATGGTGATAGATATGAGATATATAAAAACAGAAGCAATGTCACAAACAAGGTATCAAAGCATATCAACCATACTAGACGGGAAGTGCACTGGATGTAAAGATAATCAAAAGAAACACAGAGCATCCACGCATAAAATAAGGCCACAGAGGCTCACATAAAAATATCCCCGTCTGCGTACAAGAGCCAGAACCAAAAGGAAAATCTCACCCCAAAATGCCATGGGAGTTGGGATGGGGGCTTATATAGATGGTGTCCGTCCGGACGGATACGCTTTCATCCGGACGGATAGGTGATGAACCGTCCGGACGGACAGTTTTGGTATCCGGACGGATAACTGACTGCCAATACCATTATGGAACCCAAGATATATCCGGACGGATGGGGATATCTGTCCGTCCGGATAGGAACAAAAACAAGGGAAAAGTACATTTTAAGCAAGTAAGGTCCCTCGGGATCATCCGGACTCAACCACAACACCAAAAACACAAAAATAGGACCTCAAAACATACAAAACACAGCAGATGGTGGGTTGCCTCCCACCGAGCGCCTTTGTTTAATGTCGTTGGCTCGACATAATGACTTATACGATGCCAATTTTTTCAAAGTTATACCGTTGGCACGAGACGAGAAAGGGTAGAAAGAAGGAAAGATGGATTGGAAATTATACGAGTCTAGATTTAAAGTCCATGACAAGACTTACAAGATTCATCACAAGGTACTGGGTCTTCAAGGTGCACTATTTCTAGTGCTTCATCGTAAGGCAACCTCTCATACCTTTTCAACCGCAAGCCATTGGTGGTGAAAGTGCCAAACTTAGGATGGGTGATTTCAATAGCACCGGACGGATAGACTTTCGACACAACATAGGGACCGGACCACCTAGACTTCAACTTCCCTTGGAAAAGATGCAAACGAGTATTGTAGAATAAGACTTCGTCACCCTCATTGAAAACACGAGGTTTAATCAACTTATCATGGAGTAACTTAGTCTTTTCTTTATACTTCGTGGAAAGGTCATAAGCACAAAGGCGGAACTCATCTAGTTCATTCAATTGGGCCATACGCTTCTCACCAATTAAGGTGTCATCGAGGTTTAGCATTTTGATGGCCCAAAAAGCCTTGTGTTCGATCTCTACGGGAAGATGACAAGACTTACCATAGACTATCATGTAGGGTGACATGCCTAGCGGTGTCTTAAAGGCTATCCTATAGGCCCACAAAGCATCATTTAACTTTAAAGACCAACTCATGACATTCATGTCTACCGTCCTCTCTAAGATACGCTTAATACCCCTATTCGTGACTTCAACTTGACCACTCGTTTGGGGATGGTAAGCGGTACCTAACTTGTGTTTCACTCCATACTTCTCTAAAAGTTTATCAAACGGCTTGTTGGCAAAAATGGCTTCCATTATCACTGATTATAGCACGAGGCACCCCAAACCGACAAAAGATATTCTTTCTAAGAAAGCGGATAACAACATTCCTATCATTGGTGGGTGAGGCTAAGGCTTCGACCCATTTGGACATATAATCACACGCGACTAGGATGTACTTGTTACCACACGAAGAAGGGTAAGGGCCCATGAAGTCAATGCCCCACACGTCAAAAATCTCACAAACAATGATCGGCTTCTAAGGCATCTCACTCATTCTAGATATACGACCGGACCTTTGACAAGCGTCACAAGATTTCACATAAGCATGTGCGTCTCGGAATAGAGTGGGCCAATATAGCCCACTTTGCAACACTTTCAAAGCGGTTCTTTGCCCCGAGAAATGGCCCCCGGCCTCTTTGTCGTGACAAAAAGAAAGAGCACTCAAAATTTCACTTTCCGGGATGCATCTCCTCAAAATGCCATCCGAACACAACCTATATAAGCAAGGATCCTCCCACACATACTTACCAACCTCACTAAGGAATTTACGCCTTTGGTTTGAGTCAAGGTCGGGATCTACAAAACCGCACTCGTGGTAGTTGACAAAAGGAGCAAACCAAGGACTACCTTCCTTACCGACTTTTAGAAAGTTGCCTTTCTTAGCTGGAAGGAGGGTGTCAAGTGCATAAAGTTTCTCATGAGGAAAAGAATCATTTATCTCCCTTTGTGCATTCACCAACTCCTCACTAAGCTCCATACGACTTAAGTGGTCGGCTACAACATTCTCACACCCTTTCCTATCACGGATCTCTAGATCAAACTCTTGCAAGAGCAAGATCCACCTCAAGAGACGGGGCTTGGCATCTTGCTTGGCAAAGAGATAACGCAAAGCGGCATGATCCGTGTGGACAACTACCCGAGACCCTACGAGATGAGACCTAAACTTATCGAACGCAAAGACGACTGCTAAAAGCTCTTTTTCAGTGGTGGTGTAGTTTTGTTGGGCCGGATTCAAGGTGTGACTAGCATAAGCAATAGGCTTGAAGATTTTGTCGATCTTTTGACCGAGGACCGCACCAACCGCGGTGTCACTCGCGTCACACATGAGCTCAAATTCTTGATCCCACATCGGGGCAACTAAGATAGGAGCGGATACAAGCAATTGCTTGAGCATCAAGAATGCTTCAACACAAGCTTGGTCGAAATCAAACGGGACGTCTTTTCCAAGAAGAAGAGTAAGAGGACGGGCTATTTTCGAAAAATCCTTAATGAACCTACGATAGAACCCCACATGGCCTAGAAAACCCCTAAGAGTCTTTAGGTTGGTGGGCATAGGAAGCTTAGCTATCGCTTCAACCTTAGCCTTGTCTACCTCTATACCCTTACTAGATATCTTATGCCCTAAGACTATCCCCTCCGTAACCATCAAATGACACTTCTCCCAATTTAGCACCAAATTCGTCTCCTCACATCTACTCAACACCTTTTCAAGATTATCTAGACATTCCTCAAAGGAATCACCAAACACACTAAAATCATCCATAAAGACTTCTAAAAACTTTTCAATCATATCTGCAAAAATGGCAACCATGCATCGTTGGAATGTCGCGGGTGCATTACACAACCCAAAAGGCATCATACAGAAGGCAAAGGTACCATAGGGGCAAGTATAGGTAGTCTTTTCTTGGTCCTCTAAGGCCACATGTATTTGGTAATACCCACTAAACCCATCAAGAAAGCAATAAAAAGCATGACCACTCAATCTTTCCAACATTTGATCAATAAAAGGGAGGGGGAAATGATCTTTACGGGTTTGGTCATTTAGCTTTCGATAATCAATGCAAATTCTATGACCACTTACCAAACGCTTAGGCACCTCCTCACCCTTGTCATTGATTTCCACGGTCATACCTCCCTTCTTCGGCACCACTTGGGTGGGACTCACCCACTTGCTATCCGAGATGGCATAGATGATCCCTAGCTTCAACATCGTGACCACATCCTTCCTCACAACCTCTTGGAGGTGTGGATTGAGCCTTCTTTGGGTTGCCTTACCGGCTTTGCTCCATCTTCTAGAATAATCTTGTGTTGACAAATGGTGGGACTTATGCCCTTGAGATCGCACATCTTCCACCCAAAAGCACGTTTGTGCCTCTTAAGCATCTTTACTAACTCATCTTCCTGCAAAGCCGTTAGTGTAGCAGAAATAATCAAAGGAAGTAAATCATCATTTTCGAGAAAAAACATACTTTAAATGGGGTGGAAGCGGCTTCATCTTCAAATCTCTTGGTGGGTCCTCAATTGATGGCTTCTCTAGCTCTCCTTCAAGCCCAAGATCAATCTTCTCGGTCCACTTTTCACCCACGAAAGCCGCCTCTTCTAGCTCTATTGCTTCCTCTTCCAACTTTTCTTCTTCATCAAGTTCCGTACTCACTCTTGCCATGCATTCATCGGACTTATCTTTATATTCCTGCATGTCAACATGTTCCAAAACGCAAGGATATATAGCATCAACAGAGAAACAGTACTCGGTGCTCTCCTTAGGATGTTTCATGGCTTTATAAACATTGACCGCGACTTTTTCATCTCCAACTCTCAAAATAATCTCACCGCTCGCAACATCTATCAAAGTCCTCCCGGTATTTAAAAAGGGACGTCCTAACAACAAAGGTGTTTTCGAGTCCATTTCCATATCTAGTACCACAAAATCTACCGGGAAGGCAAACTTATCCACTTTCACTATGACATCCTCTATCACTCCTATAGGCTCCCTAATAGACCTATCCGCCATTTGAAGGGTCATCCCTGTTGGCTCCAACTCTCCTAGGTCAAGACTCTCATATATAGAACGGGGCATTAGGCTTACACTAGCCCTTAAATCACATAAGACACTAGGAAAATGAGTCATACCAATAGTAACCGGAATAGTAAAACTACCCTTGTCTCAAACTTTCGGGGGAATCCTAGACTTTCCAACAAAAATAGCGGAACACTCTTCATTAAGACACACAACTTCTTGCATTTTACCCTTTTTAGTTAGCAACTCTTTTAAGAACTTACAATAAGAGGGCATGTTTGCAAGTGCTTCAAGAAAAGGAATGTTCAAATCAATTTTCCGCAAAATCTCAATAAATCGGGTTTGTGCCGTATTCAAGCAACTTTGTCTATGATTCTTAGGAGGATAAGGGAGAGTAGTCAAATCAAAATCTTTAGAAGGAGGAGGGATCATACCTTTCTTACCTTTGGTGCGTGGGGAAGACGGCTCTTTCATTGGCTCTTTCCCTTCTCTTCTAGTTGGTTCCTCCTCTTTCACATCAATAACCACATAATCTCCCCTAGCTTGAGCTTCTTTCTTCTCCAATTCCTTCTTATTGACATATTCCCCATGATCTTCATCACCTTCAATCCCATCTATGTCACCATCCATAGCCCCCGCTTCGGTCTCAATAGGAGCTTTTCTAGCTTTGTCCTCCCATAGGACCTTCTTTTCTCCAGTCGTCCTCAACACTTTACCACTTCGAGTTAAGATGGCGCTTACGTTTCTCGGATTCTTTTCGGTGTTACTCGGTAAGCCACCTTGCAACTGAACATGTTCCACCACTTGACCAAATTGAGTTTCGAGATTCTTGATGGCGGAACCATGCTTGTAGTTCATCTCAACCATGTCTTTCTTTATCTCCGCAAAGTTTTTGTTCATTTGTTCCAATATGACATCGGTTGAACTCTTTTGAGGTATAGGAGCCAAAGGAGGAGGGTTTTGATAATTGTTAGAACCTTGTTGATTATACCCTCCTTGTTGTTGCCTTTGGTGTGGAGGTTGATAGACTTGCCCATGTGAAGATTGGCTTTGATTTTGGCCTTGTCTATAACCTTGGTTTTGGCCTTGGTTTTGATTTCGGTTCCAACCTTGATTGTTGTTATTCCTCCAAGAACCATCACCTTGATTTCCATAATTCCCTCCTTGACCTTGTCCCACATAGTTCACATCTTGGGATTCTTCATACGGTTGCCCACCTTGTTGCTCCCCCATATATTGGCCTTGATAGGGGCTTTGCAATTGATTTTGATATTGGGGCCCCATATTCCATTGCTCCATAGAACAAATACTCATCATCCGCTTAGCTAACTCATTCATGTTATCTTGAGATAGAGTACTAGGTTGCCCATGAGTTGAGGATTGAGGGTAAGCCATATTTTGAGCTTTGGTTGTCATCCTACAATCCTTTGCCGAGTGTGGTCCACTACAAATTTGGCAAAGCTTAGCACTCTCATTCTCCTTTTGCAATCTCCCCAACTGTTGCTCCATCGCTTGTACTTGAGCATGATATTGGTCATTTGCCTCAACTTCTTTCACTTTAACCAAACCGGGCTTCTTGCTTCTTGTCCCCTTTCTACTTGACGATATGTATTGCCTCGAGGTCTCAGAAATTTTCTCAATTTGATTCATGGCTACTTCGGGTACCATACTCATAATATCTCCATTGCATGAAGCATGCAAGGTACTTTGATGAACTTGATCTAGACCCCGGAAGAAAGCGTGAACTACCTCGTAAGATCTTAATCCGTGCCCCGGGCACTCCCTCAACAAAGCCTTAAATCGGTCCTATGACTCATGTAGCTCTTCTCCTTCATAAGCATTGAATGACATGATGGCTTCTTTCATATCCATGGTCTTCGATGGGGGGTAATATTTGAGTAGAAAAGTCTTAACCACTTCTTCCCATGTGTGTAAAGAATCGTTAGGCAATGAATCATACCACCGCTTAGCTTGCTCTTTCAAGGCGAATGGGAAAAGCATAAGTTTGAGCGCCTCATCACTCACTCCATTGATCTTTGTTGAGTTCACTATTTGGAGAAAGTGATCAATGAACAAATGAGGATTTTCTAAAGCGGTTCCCTTGAATATAGCATTATCTCCCAACAAATGTATGATATTTCTGTTCAGTTCCAAATTGTTGGGGGCCATCGGGGGCATTCGAATTGGACTATGCCCCATGTTTTCCGTGGGAGCTAGCACAAAATCTCTACAAGTCAAACCACCTTGGTTTTGCTCTTGTTGACCGTTAAACCAATTAGGCACCGCATTTGCACCTTGATTGTGAGCTTGGTTTTGATTTTGTTGAAACTGATTCAACATCCATGCATTGAACTGTTTCATAAGAGCGGGATCCATTTGATTCCCTTGGACCTCTTGTTGAACATGTTGAGGTATAGGCCCATTCGCGTTCACGTGGTTATTTCATTGTCAATTCCCACCCCCTTGTGCATTGTTATTGACAAGAGGCGGGTTTTGATTCGGGACTCCATTGTCGTTCCCCAAATTTCCTTCCAAACCTTGTCCACCATTTTGTGCCATGTCGGATCCTTTTCCCAACTCACCCAAACTATTCTCTTCAAAGTCCGAATTCGACTCCACTACTTGACGATTCCTTCTCCTCTGACTATTTCTACACCTTGCGTAAGCCTCAATTCCGTCTATGTATGGTTCGAGTGGTGTTTGAGATCTCCGGGGCATGCACTACAAAAAGCAAACAACAAGAAAACAGTAAAATAAAACCTAGGCCCAAGCCTTCGGTTCACTTGCAAGATATCACAAATAGCACACAATTCCCTGGCAACGGCGCCATTTTGATGAGCTTTATTTTCACCAAACAAATTTATTAGATACTCAAGACAACGGTGACTAAACAAGCTCTCTTACCGGCAGTGTACCGGGTCGATTGCTAGAATAGCTACAGGAGTACGAGGTCGAACCCAAAGGAATCGTGCTTGCAAGTACCAAAGTGAACGTAATGCTTAGTCTAGGTGATCAATGCTCTTAAGGTTTTGATTACTACAACGACACTAAGTGATTCTAACTAACGAGTTTAAAGATAAAAAGAACGAAAGAAGATTAAACTACTAGGTTTTAACGATAAATTAAGGGACATAGCCGAACCATGATCGAAATAGCTAGTTTCACCCAATGGAATGACAAAACCGGGAGTGTGCAATAAACGAACAAACTCTTACATTCAATTTCACGGGTACGTGCTCCTAATCCCGGTGCTAAGGTCTGAACAACTCTTCCCCAACACCTTATGCCAAGTCAACTAACTTTCCCTAAAGAAGATTCATTCACAAGACAATATATACACGAGAGCCGTTTAAACGTTAAAACGAGTAACCTAGCACTACAATGCGATCCTAGACCCCTTTTCCCACACCCCTCTCTCTGAACAACTCTCAAGATTGATGTGTGTGATTTTTTACCTAGGTGATCAATCTAGCCCAAATCCGTTATAACGAGTTCTAGGACATGAAACAAGCAAGATATAGCATTAAAAAGCACTACCCTCCCCCAATTTCATCACCCAAAGGGTGATTTCACCAAATATCACATGGTTCAACTATGTTAGGATTTTAGCTACACATAATGAAATCTAAACAACAAGCAAGGTAGAAAAACATAGCAATAACCATAAAAGAACAAGAGAATAAACTTACTTGATTAAGAAATTAAGAGTACCAAATTCGTGCTCCAAAAGATCGAATTTTGACAATCTAAATGTAAAAAATCGAAGTTCTAAGTTAGATAATCAAAGAGAGGATCGAAAGACGATTCTAATGATATATAGCACTAATTCTAACTTCTAAGGATGAAGAAAATCGCCTAAAAGAGGCCCAAAGTTGCCTAAAACCTCCTCTCTGCTGCTGCTGCGATGTTTGAGGTGTTTATATAGTCCAGGGTACTTGTCCGTACGGATAAAAGGCTATCCGTATGGATAGTTCATCATTTTCCAGTCGTCCGTACGGACAAAATGTGTCATCCGTACGGACAACTCTCTGGTTTTGCCTCCAGATTGCTCCATTTCTGACAGCTCTGCAGCAAACACTTCATAACTTCTTCATCTCTAATTGGGGTGATTCAAAAACCATTAGAAGGATCTTTGAATTATCTACAACTTTCATGAAGACACTATGACCAGAAAATGCCTCCACAATCGGTCAAAATGCTGATGAAGTGAACATATGGTGAGAGCAACTACTATTTCTCTTCCTTTTCTTATTCTTTCTTCTTCCTTGGCTCATTCTTGCACCTTGATCACACTTATCATCATAAATCTTCGCCTTCCGGGTTCTCGAGACACCAATACCCTACAATCTCATGAATGAACAAGACACACAAACGATTCCGGAGGGTAAAAGTGCTCGGAATGAGGTTAATATCAATAAAAAGAGGTAGTAAACCATCAAAGTGACGGAATTAGTCCTCGTTCTATAAACTCACGATATTACCCCAAAACGGTCTAGAAACACCAAGAAACATGCTAAAAGTGTGGTAAACGGGGGTAGAAAATGCACCGGAGGTCGAACCCAAAGGAATCGTGCTTGCAAGTACCAAAGTGAACGTAATGCTTAGTCTAGGTGATCAATGTTCTTAAGGTTTTGTTTACTAAAACGACACTAAGTGATTCTAAATAACGAGTCTAAAGATAAAAAGAACGAAAGAAGATTAAAATACTAGGTTTTAACGATAAATTAAGGGACATAGCCGAACCATGATCGAAATAGCTAGTTTCACCCAATGGAATGACAAAACCGGGAGTGTGCAATAAACGAACAAACTCTTACATTCAATTTCACGGGTACGTGCTCCTAATCCCGGTGCTAAGGTCTGAACAACTCTTCCCCAACACCTTATGCCAAGTCAACTAACCTTCCCTAAGGAAGATTCATTCACAAGACAATATATACACGAGAGCCGTTTTGATGACAGTTAAAATATACCTATTTATGTCATCAATTCTAACCTTAAATCAGAGTTAATTATATATATTTCATATTAAATCACGTGTTTATATTTATTATTTAATGATAAGTGATTATTATTGTGATAATTGGTATTTAGCTGTTTTTATTATAAAAGAGCAATTAATTGTGTGATAAATGCTGATTTCGCAGATCGTAACGAATCGGGAGGATAATTGTCATGCAATCGGGAAATCTCAAGATAAATAAGGAAGAAAATCGGAGCATTAATGAAGAGACAAATCAGATCAGCATAGAAGAGTGAAGTGGGGAACAAGTCAGACGAAGCGAAATTGAAAATGCGTAAAGAGGGAGGCTCGGTCGACCGAGCCATGCCATTCGGTCGACCGAGCGTAACTGTTCGGTCACCCGAGCCTAATCAGATTAATGCGTGCATATCTTCTGGATTCTCCCTATGTCGGCTACAACTCCTATATAAACAGCAGCCACGATGCTGAGAAAACTACCAACCTACAAAACACAATACTACAATACTTTTAGTTTATCAATATAGTTCTTTTTATTTTATATTATGTTGCTTCATCACGGAGGCGATGGATTCATCGATTAGAGATTGCATTAAAGGATCGGAGGACCCTCCGTCTACGAGGGTAATGTCTATCCAAATATGTCGTTTTTATTCGTAGATCTATTTTATTTCGTTATGGAGTAGTCGTTTGTGTATTGATTTCGTGATGTAGTTAATTAACAAACCCATATTCATGTAGATCTAAGTCGTACGAAGGCGTTTCATGAGCAAATTCTAGAGTCACCGGTCTAGATCTACCACGGTCTATATGGTTAGATCTAGCCATCAAGATTCTAGTAATTTTCTGTGAACGACTTCGGCTACGTCGTGCTTTCTGTTTTTCATATACACATGTAATAGATCTGGCCAATTTGTTACATCGTTCTCGTAAATTAATATGATATATTGTGAAAATTGCCATGTTAAATAGGACATAAGTTAGCCGATCGTTTAGGAGGTGTGCCAACCTGTCCACGGTGGTTGCCTAGATGAGGTTACGATTTTAGATCGGCATCCCTAGTTTGGTATAGCATGCTTGTTATATGATGTTCTATCCTGTCCAGGGAAGGATTCGTAATTAAGCATAAAGATCTTCTATCCGTTCACGAAGTAGATCCAGTTTAGGGGATGGCTCCCGTAGCCAAAATATAATCAACCTTAATGTCTTTTCTGTCTCGGCTTAGATATACGTATATAGGGGAGTAATTACTACAAGCGTAATCAATACCGTTTGTTAGAGTCTTATAAAACCATAAAAACAAGTGTTTAGTGTCTTGTGTCGTATTGTTAGTCTTTGTGTTTTCTATCGTGTCAATCTTTATTTCTACGTTACTGTTGGTCGTAGACCGCCCTTTAATCTATTTTTAGTTTAATAACGTTGTACTTGTTTAAGCCGAGTCTCTGTGGGATCGACCTCGACTCTATCTAGCTATACTACGATTGAACCTAGTTCTCTTGCTAGTTGGTTATTTAGGTATCGAGTTATTTTTATAACTTGACCGTCATCAAGTTTTTGGCGCCGTTGCCGGGGACTCGTGTCATTAAATTGAGTATAGCTTATTTTATTAAAAGTAGATTCGTAAATATTGTGAATAAGAGTCAGTATATTAAACAGTGTCGTTAAAAATAATAATAAAAAAATATAAATAAATAAATAAATCAAAAGATTTCGGTCGACCGAACCACAGTTCTCGGTCGACCGAGAATTTATTGTTTTTATGTTTCTGTTCTGTTTTGTTTTACCAGTTTCTGCGTTGTGTTTTTGTATTTCTCGAGTCTGTTTTTGTTTAGTTTTTATTTATTGAGTCTAGGATTAGCCTTTAAAGTTTCTAATAGTTTATTGTTATTTCTATTTTTGTCTATTTTAGAGTCTCGCCAAAGGCAATAGCCTTGGCGTATTTTAATTGTTTAATTTTGTTTTTGTCTTGCAAATAAAAAATAAAAAATAAATAAAAAAAACAAGCAAGCTACCCGTATTTCCGAGGATCCAATCAACGAGCAAGGCGAGGAAAAATCTGAAGGAGCACATCAATCTGACTCAGACATGGAAGGATTACTGAATGAAGCCAACCAGGTAAATGAAAATAATTTTAATAAGGAAAATTTTGTTAACCAAGCTGTGGCTGCATGGGAAAGGCGCACTTTGCAAAGCTATGCAACGCCCACCATTGAACAATTCATTCCTGCTATCGTAGTGCCTAAAAATACTGCTGAAGTTTATCACCCGAAACCTAATGTCATTCATATGGTGACAAACTATTCCACTTTTCATGGTATCCTGAATGAAGATCCTGGCATTCACGTGATGAATTTCTTAGAGATCGTTAGTACCGTGAAGCCAGAACTGGTTCCTGAGGATAACATTAAGCTGAGACTTTTCCCTTTCACTTTGAAAGATAAAGCTAAGCAATGGCTTTTCTCTTTAGAGGCTAGATCAATCACGACCTGGGAGGGACTGCTACAAAAGTTCATGAATAAGTACTTCCCTATAGGAAAGACCTTTAAGTTACGCCAAGATATCTTGGGATTCAAGCAGCAACCTGGGGAGAGTTTTGATCAAGCTTGGGAACGTTTTAAGGAGTCCATGAGGAAGTGCCCTCATCATGATATCCCTCTATGGATTTTAATGCAAACCTTTTACCATGGATTGAGAGATACGGAGAAGATAAGAGTAGATGCCTCCAGCAATGGAGCGTTTGTTCTTTTATCTCCTGAGGAGGCACAAGGAAAGATGGAGCAAATAGCAATGAATAGCCAATGGGGAGGTGGTGAAATAGCAACTGTGAAGATGGCCGATAATTTATCTGAGGAGGATTTATCGCATAAGATCCTACATACTCTATTGATCATAAATGATAAGGTGGATGGTATGCATGAGAGGATTCAACGAGTGGAGACTGGAAAAGGGACGGAAACGATTAATCAACTAGAGAATGCGGGTACTAAAGAAGCCAATTACATTGAAAGACAGGGGAATCAATATGGCGGTAACAAACCAAATCATGACCACCCTGAATTCCGATGGAATGATCCAAATGAAGGGGTAAAACCACACAACACTTATGTACCTCAGCAAGCTCAAACTTACGGTTGGGAAGTTGCACTTGAAAAGATGAGTAACACAATGTCTGACACTGTGAATCAATTAGCAGAATCCTTTACTGAATTGGCTACAAAATTTCACCAATACTGTCAAGAGAATGATGCCAAAGTCACCAACCAAGAAGCCTTAGTCCATAATCTCTCTCATCAAATAGGACAATTAGCTGAACAACTGTCAACTAGGCCTCCTGGTGGATTTCGGAGCAACACTGATAGGAACCCGAAGGATGTGAATGTGATAATGATTAGAAGTGAAAAGGAGCTTACTCCAATAATCCCAAAGAACAAGGAAAATGTAGAGGATGTTAGGGATAAGGAGAAAGAGTCTGAGGAGGCATTCACACCCTGCTTAGAAAAGCCCCCCGACGAGCAATTATCCTCCATCTCTACCATTTTAGGGAATAGAGATTGTGCCGCAGTATCTTTGCAAGGTGAGGTCGTTAAGGCTGAGAAGCAACAACCATGGTTTAAAGATTATGTGAATTATTTATCCGGGAGATATTTGCCACCAAACTTGAACCAGCAGCAAAAGAAGAAGTTCTTTGCGGACCTTAAACACTATTATTGGGATGAACCCTATCTTTTTAAGCGTTGCTCAGACAACATCTTTAGAAGATGTGTTCCTGAGAGTGAATTCCTCGATATACTTAAACATTGCCATACTTATGAAGCAGGAGGACACTATGGAGGGGACAAGACTGCTGCTAAAGTTCTCCAATGTGGTTTCTACTGGCCAAATCTTTACAAAACTGCGCATGAATATGCTAGATCCTGTCATTCATGCCAAATGACGGGCAATATATCGAGGAGACATGAAATGCCACTAAGGAGTATCCTAGAACCAGAACTCTTTGATGTATGGGGAATTGATTTTGTGGGACCTTTCACTTCATCTGTTTCAAACCGCTATATTTTGGTGGCAATCGACTATGTGTCTAAATGGGTTGAGGCAATTGCTTCACCTACCAATGATGCAAAGGTTGTACTGCGGTTTTTAAAGAAAAATATCTTCACGCGGTTTGGAATCCCTCGTGCCATCATTAGTGATAATGGGAGCCATTTACGTAATAAGCCATTTGAGAAGTTAATGGCCAAGTACGGGGTGAGACATAAGTTAGCTACCGCTTATCATCCTCAAACAAGTGGTCAAGTTGAGGTCACGAACCGAGAGATTAAGCGCATTCTAGAGAAAACTGTGAACCCAACAAGGAAAGATTGGTCTTTGAAGTTAGATGACGCTTTATGGGCTTATCGGACTGCGTATAAAACTTCCATAGGTATGTCCCCGTACCAGATTGTTTTTGGGAAAGCGTGTCATCTACCGGTTGAACTTGAGCACCGTGCCTTATGGGCTACTCGTGTGTTGAATTTAGATGAAAGTTTAGCCGGAGAAAAGAGATTGTTGGAATTAACTCGCCTAGAAGAGTTTCGCATTGAAGCTTACGAGAATGCTCGGATCTATAAAGAGCGCACTAAGAGATTTCATGATAAAAAGATCCTTGACCGCACCTTTACGGTGGGTGATATGGTTCTTGTTTACAATTCGCGCTTGAAACTCTTCCCGGGAAAGCTAAAATCAAGATGGTTTGGCCCTTATAAAGTGAGTAAAGTATTTCCTTCCGGAGCAGTAGAGGTAAGTCACCTGGATGATCGAAAGACTTTTGTGGTGAATGGCCACCGAGTAAAGCATTACCTCGGGACTCAATTTGATAGGGAGGAAGAAGTACTTACTCTAGGAAATCCTAGTTACAACTAGACCATCATGTGAGTACAGTCGAGCTAACGACTATAACCATAGAACTATTTCTTAAAACTTTCTTTTAGATTTGTTTTTGTTTTTGCTTTGAATAAAGTAGCATGCGCCTATCACGGTTTTTTTTATCTCGCCATGTTCGAGTCTATGTTCGGAATAAACGAGGTTTTTTCCTTGATAGCCGTCATGTGAGTTTTTTTTATTTAGCTGTAAATCCCTTTTGGTATTGTCCATGGAAGTATAAAGTAAAGTGGCTTAAACTGTTTTTAGATATTTATATCTAATTACTGCCACATTATTTTATAACTTCCATAGACATGGTATTTAACGATTTCGTGGAGCTTGTTTGTTTATACAGGATGTGTCTGTCTCTCCACGACGTGCTGAGGTTTACTCGATATTGTTCCTTCACTTGGGAGCCGTTTCCAGAGCTAAGTATTTTTTCTTAAACTCTCATTTATTTTTGTCATTGAGGACAATGCCGTGTTTAAGTGGGGGGCAAGGGACTTAGCTATATGTTGAAAAAGTAAAGAGGAACGGAATATTGAGGCAATATTGAGCAAAATTTAAAAAAGATTTTATGGATAAATGCCAAGTTGTTGAACTCGTACCCTTAAACTTGTGAAGTTCTTATACTTAGAATTGATAGGAAAGGAACCAAGTTGTGTGAATACGTGATCATATATACTTTTGCGATAAATTGTTAGTAAACTTAAGGATATTCATGCCAACAATTGCAAATAGTTAGGTATTGTTCAACTACTCAACATGTGAATCGTTTAGTACCGCATGAGTTATAATACTTGAAAGAAATATGTGTACATTGTGTAGATAATTGGTTATGAGGACCTAGTGTCGATATTTGTCGACTGATGTATTCTGATCTTCTAGCCAACAAAAGCGGAGTAATAAGCTTGGGACGTACCTGTGTTTTGACAGTGCATTAAAACACTGGGCTTGTAGTAACATTACCAAAGTAGCCCCGCGCTTGTGGTAATATTCGATGCTATGCTTAATCTAAGATAGGGGGATACTCTACGAAAAGTTTTCTTCCTTGAGATTAGTAGTATTCGAAAAATATGCAAAATTGAAAAAATTTAAGTTGTTAGAGGCTTTGAGTAGTACTCGGTCTCCAAGTCCAAAAACCCTATAGATACGCTCTTGCTTATTGTTCTAGTGCTTTCACCATTGCGAGGCATAGGAAGTATGAATGCTGATGTTGGTGAATTTTGATATGAAGTCTGCATAAGCTCTAATCTTGCTACATTTATATAAAACCAATGCACATGCACACAATCACTTCGATTCATAGCGAGTAATGAATAATGCTTATCTGATGAGCATGACTGGTATGAGTTGACTCGAGTTTCTTGTGTAAGTATGAGTTGACCACGGAAAATGTTGTCTTGGGGAATGACTTATTGATGCTTTGTTCGGGACGAAGCAAAGTTTAAGTGGGGGGCATTTTGATGACAGTTAAAATATACCTATTTATGTCATCAATTCTAACCTTAAATCAGAGTTACTTATATATATTTCATATTAAATCACGTATTTATATTTATTATTTAATGATAAGTGATTATTAATGTGATAATTGGTATTTAGCTGTTTTTATTATAAAAGAGCAATTAATTGTGTGATAAATGCTGATTTCGCAGATCGTAACGAATCGGGAGGATAATTGTCATGCAATCGGAAATATCAAGATAAATAAGGAAGAAAATCGGAGCATTAATGAAGAGACAAATCAGATCAGCATAGAAGAGTGAAGTGGGGAACAAGTCAGACGAAGCGAAATTGAAAACGCGTAAAGAGGGAGGCTCGGTCGACCGAGCCATGCCATTCGGTCGACCGAGCCATGCCATTCGGTCGACCGAGCGTAATTGTTTGGTCACCCGTGCCTAATCAGATTAATGCGTGCATATCTTCTGGATTCTCCCTATGTCGGCTACAACTCCTATATAAACAGCAGCCACGATGCTGAGAAAACTACCAACCTACAAAACACAATACTACAATACTTTTAGTTTATCAATATAGTTCTTTTTATTTTATATTATGTTGCTTCATCACGGAGGCGATGGATTCATCGATTAGAGATTGCATTCAAGGATCGGAGGACCCTCCGTCTACGAGGGTAATGTCTATCCAAATATGTCGTTTTTATTCGTAGATCTATTTTATTTCGTTATGGAGTAGTCGTTTGTGTATTGATTTCGTGATGTAGTTAATTAACAAACCCATATTCATGTAGATCTAAGTCGTACGAAGGCGTTTCATGAGCAAATTCTAGAGTCACCGGTCTAGATCTACCACGGTCTATATGGTTAGATCTAGCCATCAAGATTCTAGTAATTTTCTGTGAACGACTTCGGCTACGTCGTGCTTTCTGTTTTTCATATACACATGTAATAGATCTGGCCAATTTGTTACATCGTTCTCGTAAATTAATATGATATATTGTGAAAATTGCCATGTTAAATAGGACATAAGTTAGCCGATCGTTTAGGAGGTGTGCCAACCTGTCCACGGTGGTTGCCTAGACGAGGTGACAATTTTAGATCGGCATCCCTAGTTTGGTATAGCATGCTTGTTATATGATGTTCTATCCTGTCCAGGGAAGGATTCGTAATTAAGCATAAAGATCTTCTATCCGTTCACGAAGTAGATCCAGTTTAAGGGATGGCTCCGTAGCCAAAATATAATCAACCTTAATGTCTTTTCTATCTCGGCTTAGATATACGTATATGGGGGAGTAATTACTACTAGCGTAATCAATACCGTTTGTTAGAGTCTTATAAAACCATAAAAACAAGTGTTTAGTGTCTTGTGTCGTATTGTTAGTCTTTGTGTTTTCTATCGTGTCAATCTTTATTTCTACGTTACTGTTGTTCGTAGACCGCCATTTAATCTATTTTAGTTTAATAACGTTGTACTTGTTTAAGCCGAGTCTCTGTGGGATCGACCTCGACTCTATCTAGCTATACTACGATTGAACCTAGTTCTCTTGCTAGTTGGTTATTTAGGTATCGAGTTATTTTTATAACTTGACCGTCATCACGTTTAAACGTTAAAACGAGTAACCTCGCACTACAATGCGATCCTAGACCCCTTTTCCCACACCCCTCTCTCTGAACAACTCTCAAGATTGATGTGTGTGATTTTTGACCTAGGTGATCAATCTAGCCCAAATCCGTTATAACGAGTTCTAGGACATGAAACAAGCAAGATATAGCATTAAAAAGCACTATCCACCCCAAATTTCATCACCCAAAGGGTGATTTCACCAAATATCACAGGGTTCAACTATGTTAGGATTTTAGCTACACATAATGAAATCTAAACAACAAACAAGGTAGAAAGACATAGCAATAACCATAAAAGAACAAGAGAATAAACTTACTTGATTAAGAAATTAAGAGTACCAAATTCGTGCTCCAAAAGATCGAATTTTGACAATCGAAATGTAACAAATCGAATTTCTAAGTTAGATAATCAAAGAGAGGATTGAAAGACGATTCTAATGATATATAGCACTAATTCTAACTTCTAAGGATGAAGAAAATCGCCCAAAAGAGGCCCAAAGTCGCCTAAAACCTCCTCTCTGCTGCTGCTGCGATGTTTGAGGTGTTTATATAGTCCAGGGTACTTGTCCGTATGGATAAAAGGCTATCCGTATGTATAGTTCATCATTTTCCAGTCGTCCGTACGGACAAAATGTGTCATCCGTACGGACAACTCTCTGGTTTTGCCTCCAGATTGCTCCATTTCTGACAGCTCTGCAGTAAACACTTCATAAATTCTTCATCCGACCTCTGATTGGGATGATTCAAAAACCATTAGAAATATCTTTGAATTATCTACAACTTTCATGAAGACACCATGACCATAAAATGCCTCCATAATCGGTCAAAATGCTGATGAAGTGAACATATGGTGAGAGCAACAACTATTTCTCTTCCTTTTTTTATTCTTTCTTCTTCCTTGGCTCATTCTTGCACCTTGATCACACTTATCATCATAAATCTTCGCCTTCCGGGTTCTCGAGACACCAATACCCTACAATCTCATGAATGAACAAGACACACAAACGATTCCGGAGGGTAAAAGTGCTCGGAATGAGGTTAATATCAATAAAAAGAGGTAGTAAACCATCAAAGTGACGGAATTACTCCTCGTGCTATAAACTCACGATATTACCCCAAAACGGTCTAGAAACACCAAGAAACATGCTAAAAGTGTGGTAAACGGGGGTAGAAAATGCACCGGAATCACGTAAAGTTGACTCCCATCAAGCACCATGCGTAGTGCCCTTGAATACTTGATGTAACAAAGCTAAGTTGATTTAGAAACAAAGTAGGATCCTCACGACATGTTGATGAATATGAAGTGAATCCTAGAGTTTGAGTCGTGTTAATGAAATATAATTCTTAATTAATAATAATCCGTTGTCCTTTCATTGTAAATCTTAATTGTTCAATAGTTTCTACATTTTACTAAGTACGTTCGTACTTACCTCATTGCATGTTTGTTTTGTGTGAGAAGATATGCAACCTGCAGGTTGAGCCGGATGTTGAGGATGAATTTGATGATGATGATGTTTGATCATTGATGCTATGCTGATATAAACTTTAATGCTATGTTATTTCAATTTCAAGACGTGTTGTACTTTACTTTGAGATTTATTGTAAGGTTTTAAGAATTCGTATTGTTAGACTTGATTGTCGTTAATGTAAGCATTACATTTCTATCTTTAGTTTTGGATGACATTATTTATAGTAGCATTTATGATTTTATCCGAGTCTTTTTAGCTTCTGTTTCGCTTAACACGATACGACGACGTAGAGGCTTACGTATAATATTGAATTTACTTAATGTTATACGTGCCGAACGTTCTTTTCCGCAAAAGGAATTGATATTCGGGAATGGGACGTTACAATTTCATTTTTTGCAAATAAATCATGCACGTCATTCATCTTCTTTGGTGCTTGTACTACATTCTCCTTTAGTATATCTCTTCTGCCTCAACTAAAACGTAGAAGTATTTTGTCATTATCTTTTATAGAAGAAATGTCTTGTAGCAGAATTATTTTGTCCTTGTTTCTTTTTCTTAGAAGGAGACGGCTCTTGTGACGACTGAGTTCAGTCATAACAACTAAGTTGTTCTGTTTACACTTTTAAAATTTAAATACGACTGGTTCAAGTTACTTTTATTAACTTTTAAATAGTTTTAATTTTTCAGGGTGACTTTCATTGACTTTTTAAAATATTTAAATTTTTTGAAGTAACTTCTAAATACTTTTTTTGAAGGGAACTTTTAAATACTTAATTAATAAAAAGAAATTCACGATTAAGAAATAGGTACTCTTTCCGTCCCGTTATATATATGACTCTATAACTTTTTTTGGTGTTCAAAATAATACACTATTAATTAATTCATGTTCTTTTAATTTCAACTTTTACATTAAATAATGCAATATGACAAGACACACCAAAAAACAATGCAATAATTTGTCTTGAAATTTTGAAAAAGGTATTCGTTTATAACGTTTCCTAAATTGTGTGTAAAAGCTAAAAATAATTAATATTTTGGGAGAGATAAGTATAACGTACTATGAACACTGAACATATATACACCACATCAGTCAGATATTAACGAATAGTTTGATCTCATTAATTAACACAACGAAAAATGATCATTTATGCAAAACTGATGTCAAAAGATACTCATCTATAATAACTTGTGTATAAAATAAAACAAATTCTATCACTCTTTTTCTTGTAACAACTAACAACGTATTTTTTTTAGGAACATTAAACCTTAATTTTGTCTGATAAGTTATTGACAGGAGGATTTTTTTTAAGCTTCTTTTAATTAAGGGAAGTGACGATATATGGGCCCATTGGGTCGGATTATTCATAATTGGGCCAGGCCCAGTACAGAAGTTAGACAATAGAGATAAACGGGCCGGCAAGGTAGGACAGCACCATGCGCTGACCAGATTGGCCTTCTGGACAAAATAATCAGAGGAACAGAACTCCACCGCGTGCTACGCAGAAATATCTCTAGACAGAATGATCGGCTGAGCAGTGACGAAGACCAAGTCAGCGACGGCTCAACGGCTTGCTTGCAAACGTGGGTGGATCCCACGTCTAATAACATCCAGAGATAACCGGTGACAACTTCCCATTACGTCAAGAAAGAGAATCACGATCTACAGATTTAAGAGGAACACCCTGAACTACGAGGGGGACTTGATTCCAATTTGATACTTGAATTGGATACGTAGGCAGCTCTCTCAAAGAGTTCAGTCCAAGCCTATAGACAAATCTCATTGTTCTTATATTATTTTCCTAACTCGAATCGTCCAATTACCCGATTGTAATTTTGAGCAGCATCATTGGCGCTAGAAGCATGGCTGATTCTAGTTAGTGAGTTTTGGTTACAGTAAAAATGGCAAAAAATCAAGGAAATTCGAAGAAACAGCAAAATCAACCAAAGAAGGAAAATCAAACTAAAGAAAAGAGCCCAGAAAGAAAGAATCAAGGAACCGGAAAGAAAATTCTGGAAGAAGGACAAACTAGCACTCCAGATGCAGTTAGACAAATGCTGGTGGAAAATCTTGCAAATCTCAAAGGAGAAGAGATAAAAGCAATTTATGAGGAGGCCTTAAAGGCCAGAAATTAGGAGGGCGATGTCTCTGAAACACCTACTCCGCTTCAGATCGCTAAGAAAGAGAAACACGAGGTGAAATGTAGCATAAGAGTGGTAGTTACTCACCCAGGTGGTGATAATGCCAGAGCAGAGTTAGATGCTATCCTTAAGCCTACACAAGATGAGTTTCGGCTGGTATCCCCTTTTACTGAGGACATTGATGCATTTCCTTGTCCTCCGGGATTTAAGATTCCCAAGATCCAGGCATATGATGGCACAAAAGATCCATATGATCATATGCATCAGTATATTCAGCATATGAATCTATACAACGCACCAGAAGAGATGAAATGCAGGGCATTTGCAACTTTCACAGGAAAGGCAAGAGATTGGTTCAACAAGTTGAACCCCAGATCCGTACCAGATTTCCCCATGCATGCATTCATCGCAGCAAGACCTTTCCAGAGAAACCGGACTTATTTGCTGACCATTAGGCAAAAAAGTGACGAAATAGTATTGCAGTTCATCAAGAGATTCAACGGAGAATCATCCCAGATAGCAGATCTGGATGATAAATTCTTAGTGGCATCCTTCGTAGCATGTCTTAGAGAAGGGCGGTAACATGCCAAGCTGAGTAGCAAAAATTCAAGTACGATGCAAGAATATCTGGAAATTGCATACAGACATTGTCAAGGAGAAGAGGCTAACAGAGCCAAGAGAGAGGAGTCCCACAAGGATTCTAAAAAGGGAAAAGCTGATGATAGGTCTGATAAGAAGAGAAAATCTGTTTGGGATAGGGTAACCGCTTCCATTTCTGAGCGGTTAGGGAAAAAAGGTGCTTTGCAAGATAGAGACCTTATTCCTTTGAAAAGATCTCGTGATCAAGTTCTGGAGATTATGGAAAAGAAACGCACTGCCAAGACCCCCCCTCCATTGAGGGGTCCAAGAGAGAAGAGAGACCATACCAGATGGTGCAAGTATCACAAAGACATTGGACATGACTCTGAGCAGTGCAGGGACCTGATCAGAGATATAGACGCAGTGGCAACGGAAGGAAAGATCGATGAATGCATCGATCGAGCACAGGGAGATAACCCCAGAGGTAGAAGAGAATTTAAAAAACAACACAACAATCATGACATGTACAATCAAATGAGACACCGAGATCCGTCTCCTGACGCTGATGGGCATAGAGAAAATGCCCCGATCAACACAGTGAACACAATTGTAAGAGGACCAGGAGAAGTTAATAAGGCTGCCGAACAGGAAAAAAGAGGCAGCACAGAACAGGACGGGAAAGCCAAGAAACAGAAAGTGATGGAACTATTCAGTACGGCCCAAGAGACGCACTACCAGCCGTTGTAAACAATGAGGGACTGGTAATAAAAGCCGTTATACAGAAGAATCTGGTCAGAAGAATCTGCGTAGACACAGGCAGCGCAGTAAACGTGCTATATTACAATGCGTTCCAAGCAATGAAGTTAACAGACTCCGAATTGACTCCAGTGTCAACTCCTCTTTTTGGATTTACAGGACCCCCTATACATCCAGTAGGCATGTTAAAGCTATTAACGACTTTTGGATGAGGATCACATAGCAGGACTCTGACGGTCAATTATGTGGTGGTAAAAGCTCCATCAGCTTATAATATGATTTTGGGAAGACCGTCGTTGATTGATCTTAGGGCAGTGGTATCGCCGGCACATAACAATATGAAATTCCCAACATTTAAAGGAGATGCCACCATCAAAGGGGATGTGGATGCTGCAAAGAATTGCTACACTACCATAATCAGTGGAAGGATGAAGGTACAACAGGTGACAATGGAAGATCTTGTTCCAGATGAAGAGAAAAGTTGGCAATCCAATGATCCTTTGCAATCAATGATGCTAGATGAACCGGACCCTGAATCCACAGTCAGCATAGGATCATGGATACCTGCTGAACATAAACAAATGCTGGTCAGAATCTTGAAATATTACAAAGACGTGTTTGCATGGAAAGCAAGTGACATGCCTGGACTGTCAACAAAGTTGGCTGTCCATAAGCTCAACATCGACCCAACAAGAAAACCTGTGAAGCAGAAGAAGAGATCTTTCGCCCCAGAAAGGATACAGGCTGTCCAGCAAGAAGTGGAGAAACTGTTGCAGGCCAACATGATTAGAGAAGTCATATATCCAGAGTGGCTAGCAAATCCGGTACTAGTCAAGAAGCCAGATGGCAGCTGGAGGATGTGTGTGGATTTCACAGATCTAAATAAGGCATGTCCTAAAGATAGTTACACTTCCCCTAGAATTGACAGGCTAGTAGATTCCACAGTTGGATATGAAATTTTTGCTTTCTTAGATGCTTATAAGGGATATCATCAGATTATGATGGACCCTGTGGATGCTGTAAAAACTGCTTTTATTACTGAATTTGGTTCCTACTACTATGTGTCTATGCCTTTTGGATTAAAGAATGCAGGGGCTACCTACCAAAGGGCAGTCAATACCATTTTCAGCCAACAAATTGGCAAATCCATGGAAGTATATGTGGATGACTTATTGATCAAGAGCAAGACTCTTGACCAATATTTGAAAGATGTATCAGAAGTGTGTCAAGTGTTAAGACAAACAAGGATGAAGTTGAAGAGGGTATCATGGCCAACCCTGATAAATTGGAAGCCTGATAACTATGCCAGAACCAAAGAGGGTATCATGGCCAACCCTGATAAATTGGAAGCCCTGAAAACTATGCCAGAACCAAAGAATATCAAAGAAGTCCAGCGGTTAACAGACTTGCAGCGCTTAATTGTTTCCTATCAAAATCTGCACAGAAGTCATTGCCATTCTTCAAAATTCTCAGGAAGGCCAGCCCATTCGAGTGGAATGCGGAATGTCAAAAAGCTTTTCAGGAGTTAAAGGATCATATCAGTCACTTGCCAACCTTGACCCCTCCCCAGGAAGGTGAGGTATTATTCTTATACTTGTCTTTTTGCCAAGAAGCAGTAAGTGCCGTGTTAGTAAAACAACACTGTATGTTGCAAAGGCCTGTATATTTTGTAAGCAAAGCCCTACATGTTACGAAATCACTAGTTTAACGCAGCGGAATTTAAAATTTGATTTCCTTTCTAGATCGTTCTTCGTTTAATGCAATAAACATGTTAAGTAGTTTGACGGTTATACCTCAGATGATCTATAAAAGATCGTCGCTTTGACCGCCAACGGAGAGTAGTTCAATGCGCAAGCCGTCCACGCGTCCGGTCTCTATCGCTAATCCACACGAACCCCTTGCCAGAATCCTCCTTGGATTGCTATCGGAAAAACTCCGGCTGCTAGACCAGACCTTTTCTTCCCTCACAAACTCACTATGGATAGCTCTCTATTTTTACACAAGAACTATGAGCTCTTGCAATTGTGTTGTACAAAAGAGCTTGACACCCACCTCTTATTTATAGCTAAAGGTGGCGCCACAATTAGTGTGTAGGAGAAGAAAACATTTTTCCAATAAAATAAGGAAAATCAACTAGATTGATTTATCTCTTTAATTATAATTTATTTTGCCAATATCTTATATTGATTATAATTATCTTATTACCATAAATCTATTTTCCAAAAATCAATTAATATCTTATATTAATATTATGACAATCTTATTAATTAAACTGCACAATCCAAGTGTATCTCATACACTTAAATGTGGCGCCCCATATGCCAATTAATTGGCTTCCGGAATATTCTTTAATTAACATAATTTATATATATAATTAATATATTGTATTTAATTTATTCATAATAAATAAATACCACAATATTAATTTACCACTATAACCTTTATAGTCTAGAGATAAACTTTCCTTATTTGGTTATCAACTATAACCGCATTTTAATCCGACTCGATGTTCATATGTATGTGACCCGATAGGCTTCTGAATATGTTGGCCGTAGACACAAAGTGCAATTTACTAAAATGCCCTTCATACCTAACGATCACGGGATAGCGTCTAGCAACACACCGTGACCCCCAATTATCGGAAGAGTCAAAAGCAATGACTACTACCTTTCATGTGGAGCAGTTACCGTGTAACTTACAATCCTATCGCTGTAATAATATCCATACGATCGTATCTCGAGTGTCAATACATTGACGATCGTATCTTATAATCTGGATATCATGCTCTCTCGGAATAACACATTTACTCCCACTTTGCAAAGATTCTCGAGAGCTAGACATTCCTTATAAGAAGGCCATTTCGGATATTCGATCCCAATCATAGGATACGCGTTTCCCGGATGACCAATCATGTATACTCCGCATGCTTCAATATCATACCCAATCACTACCGCATGATCGCCCCGTGGTTAGGAGAAACCTCAATAGTGTCAAAGCATGACAATCCACCCCGTGATGCCATGAAGACTCCGGTCAAAAGGATAATTACACAACCGCCACATAGTGTGACACTTAATGTAAGTGGGTCAGTCTAACATACGCATTCTCTAATACACGTCCACGTACTGTCCAAGTGTCTCTACACTTCGATAGACGAGATCTATCCCTACCTTCTAAAAGATAGAAGACATCCAATACGTGCTAGTCTGATTATACTATCAATGTCCCATTTGATAATACATAAGACTAGAGACATTTAAGTACCAACCTTTTTATAGTGATTAGAGATCTCATCAACCATAATCACTATCATGGTTTCTCTATCACAGATTGATACTAGGGACGTTACTATATATACACAACAAGTAATATGAAGATAAACAATATATAATAACATAGTGCTTTTATTAATCATAATAAAGTTATTACATGAACTAAATAGACTGTAAATGACCCGACCCGGTCGGATCTGGTCCAACCCGATTGGGTTTAGGACACCTTTCAAACAATCTCCCACTTGGCCTAAAGCCAATCACCCATATGCCTAAGCCCGTGCAAGTGAACATGTTTCTCATGCTTGGCTTGAGACAATGCCTTGGTTAACGGATCAGCTATATTATCATCCGTGTGGACTTTCTCTATCTTTACATCTCCTCTATCTACTATCTCTCTAATCAAGTGATAGCGCCGTAGCACATGTTTGGACTTCTGATGAGACCTTGGTTCATTTGACTGAGATATCACTCCATTATTATCGAAGTACAGAGGCACTGGACCTTCAATGGAGGGAACCACACCAAGTTCAGTAATGAACTTCTTCATCCAAACTGCTTCCTTTGCCGCCTCCGAGGCTGCTATGTATTCGGCTTCCGTTGTAGAGTCTGCAGTAGTCTCCTGCTTGGAACTCTTCCAGCTCACTGCTCCGCCGTTAAGATTGAAAATAAATCCAGATTGTGACTTAAAGTCATCCTTGTCAGTTTGGAAACTGGCATCTGTGTAACCTCGTAATACTAAATCATCATTCCCGAAAACCAGGAACATATCCCTAGCACGTCTCAAGTACTTAAGGATATTCTTGACAGCAATCCAGTGACCATCACCTGGATTGGACTGGTACCTACTAGTCATACTAAGAGGGTACGAGATATCTGGTCTTGTGCATAACATCGCATACATGATAGACCCGATTGCCGAAGCATAAGGGACTTTACTCATTTGTGCCCTTTCTTCCTCTGTCTTAGGACTCATTCCCTTCGACAAGTAGACCCCATGTGACATGGGCAGCAATCCTTTCTTGGACTGCTACATGCTGAATCTCTTCAGCTTCTTGTCTATATAGGTGGATTGCGACAGACCAAGCAACCTTTTAGATCTATCTCTATAGATCTTTATTCCAAGAATATAGGCTGCCTCACCCAAGTCCTTCATTGAGAAGTTCTTGGATAACCAAGCTTTGACTGATTGCAACATAGGCACATCATTCCCTATGAGCAATATGTCATCTACATAAAGCACTAGGAACACAATGGCACTCCCACTAACCTTCTTGTAAACATAGGGCTCATCTTCATTCTTGATGAAATCAAACTGTTTGATTATCTCATCAAAGCGAAGATTCTAACTCCGGGAAGCTTGCTTTAATCCATAAATGGATCTTTGTAGTTTACACACCATCCTGGCGTCATTGGTCGTGAAACCCTCAGACTGTATCATATACACTTCCTCAGACAGGTTCCCGTTAAGGAAAGCTATTTTCACATCCATCTGCCAGATTTCGTAATCATGGTATGCTGCAATAGCGAGCAAAATTCAAATGGATTTTAACATGGCAACAGGCGAAAAGGTTTCGTCATAGTCAACTCCTTGTCTTTGCTTATATCCTTTTGCCACTAACCTAGCCTTGTAGGTAGTCATGTTACCGTCCATGTCGGTCTTTCTCTTAAAGACCCATTTACACCCTATAGGAACTATTCCCTCAGGTGGGTCAACCAAGTTCCAAACATGGTTGTCTTTCATGGATTCCATTTCAGAATTCATGGCTTCTAGCCATTTGTCTTTTTCATGCCTTAATAGCACTTCCTCATAAGTTCTAGGTCCTCATCTTCCATGAGATACACGCCCGTGTACCTTTCAGGTTCACGGCGTTCCCTGGTGGATCTTCGAGGTGCTAGTGTGTCTACGGTAGAGGGTGGCCCCACATCTGCATGCGGTGTCTCCTCTACTTCCATCAACGGACTGTTATCCGTAAGTGGTTCTCGAATTTCTTCAAGATCAATTTTACTCCCACTGACCCTATCCAGAATAAACTTTTTCTGTAGAAAGTGGCCAGTCCTGGCAACAAACACCTTTTATTCCTCAGGATGGTAAAATTGGTATCCTCTAGTTTCTCTAGGATATCCCACAAACAGACATTTGTCGGATCTGGCCTCTAATTTGTCAGGCATCATCCGCTTCACATAATTTGGACAACCCCAAGGTTTAAGATATGCCAGATTTGGTTTCTTCTTGGCCCATACCTTGTATGGTGTAGAATCAAACGTCTTTGATGGAACTCAGTTCAGTGTATTGGATGCAGTTTTTAGAGTATACCCCCAAAACAATTTTGGAAGAACTGTATAGCTCATCATGGATCGTACCATGTCTAATAAGGTGCGGTTCCTCTTCTCAGACACGCCATTCGTTTGTGGCGTCCCGGGAGGGGTCCATTCAGGTAGAATCCCATTCTCCTTCAGATAGTCATGAAACTCTCCATCCAGGTATTCTCCACCTCGATCGGATCGAAGTGTTTTGATTTCTTTACCTAGTTGTTTCTCTACTTCACTTCTGAATTCCTTGAACTTTTCGAAGGCTTCAGACTTATACTTCATTAAGTATACATAACCACAGCGAGAATGGTCATCAGTGAAAGTGATAAAATAAGAGTATCCTCCTTTGGCTTGAATTGACATTGGGCCACATACATCAGTATGTATGAGCTCAAGCAATTCATTGGATCTTATCCCTTTACCACTAAAAGGTGACTTTGTCATCTTCCCAAGTAAACAAGCTTCGCATGTATCAAACGATTCATAATCAAATTGATCCAACATTCCATCTTTATGGAGTTTGGAAACGCGATTCTGATTTATATGGCCAAGTCTACAATGCCATAAGTAGGATTCATTCAAGTCATTTGTTTTGGCTTTCTTGTTATTTATATTAAGTACGTCAACATTCATATCTAATATGTAGAGACCATTGCTAAGTATGCCAGTACCATAAAAGATTCCATCACGTGAAAAAGAACAACATTTATTCTCAAACGTAACAGAAAATCCATCAACATCTAATGCAGAAATGGAAATAATGCTCTTCATAAGAGCAGGAACAAAATAACAGTTACTAAGTTCAAGTACTAGCCCACTGGGCAATGAAAGAAAAAGAACTCCTACGGCTAGTGCAGCAACACTTGCTCCATTTCCAACGCGTAGGTCCACCTCTCCTTTCTTCAGATCTTTAGCTCTTCTTAGTGCCTGCATATTCGTACAAATATGAGAACCACAACCAGTATCTAATACCCAGTGGTTAGACTTAGAAGAAGTAATTTTGATCTCAATCATAAATATACCTGAAGTCGAAGCATCAGAATGCTTCTTCTTGGTACTCAAGAAGCCTTTGCAGTTTCACCTCCAATGTCCGGTCTCACCGTAATGGAAGCAAGCATCCTTGGATTTGTCTTTTGCTATCTTAGGCGTTGGCTTAGGTGCAGCCTTCGCCTTCTTGGACTTTTTCTTGGCTTTTTCCTTGCCCTTGCTTGAAGTGACCAGCAACACTTGCTTTCCCTTCCCCACAGTGCCCTCAGCAGTTTTCAGCATGTTCAATAACTCCGCTAGGGAGCAATCTATCTTGTTCATGTGATAGTTCATCACAAACTGTGAGAATGAATCAGGTAGAGATTGCAGAATTAAGTCAATACTCAGCTCTCGTTCCAACTTGTGGCCCAGCTTCCCAAGCCTCTCTATGTACCCGATCATCTTTAGCACGTGTGACCCCACAACAGTCCCAGATGCCATCTTATAGCTAAACAAGGCCTTCGAGACCTCGTACCTCTCAGTTCGAGACTGAGAAGCATAAAGTTCCTTCAGGTGGACCATGATAGAGTAGGCGTCCATAGACTCATGCTGTTTCTGCAGTTCCGGTGTCATAGAAACAAGCGTGATGCATGTAGCATCAGTACTGTCAGAACAGTGCTTGTTGTACTTCTCGACAACATCTGCAGCCGAACCCTCGGTGTGCTTTTCCGGTAGGGCCTCGTCCAAGACATAGCCAATCTTCTCGTGCCTCAAAATGATTTTGAGGTTTCTTTCCCAATCGAGAAAATTAGTTTCGTCAAGCTTGTTTTCGATGATAAAATGAAGGTTCAATTTGTTTGACATTTTCTACAACAATAAATAAAGATAGAATAAGTAAAAGCTCATGTATAAAAACCCTAAATTTGCACTTAAAATTTTATAAGGTTTTACTTCCACTAGCCAACTATTCCCAATTGGCTTTCAAGAATTTAAGTAATTCTTTAGTGGATGGAATCCTATCTAGTTGACTCGATCCCCGACGTGGGCCGATCGACCGGGTCAATTTCGAAGGTGGGTACTAATTACCGATCGAATCTTATTCGATTTCCATTGGTTGACTAGTCAACTCTTTGACAATTCACATCTCTATGTGATAGCCACCCCTTGTCTCTAAAATCAGACGGTCCTGACGTGGGCCAATCACCGCAAGATTCTTAGTCGAGTCGTAACCCAAATATTCATGAGATCTCATAACGATCATATCGCGATAATGACGATATACCCGTGGTAGGTCAACTCCCGACGTGGGCCGATCAGTTGGATCCGAACAAAGGCTCTTCACCGTCATTATAATATTGGGAGACAATTTTGGCTCGATTTTTGGCGTGGGAATAATTTTAAATTAATTCACTTAATTAATTTGGTTTAATTATGGTCTCATCTACTATGTGCATATTACTACTATATCATATAAAGTAAAACATACACAACATTCCGCGCACAAAATAACCGGTATGATCATGGACTTTTCCTAGGTGCGGTTTCGAATACAAACTGACGAAACCGCGGGTCACAAACTAAGGGTATCTGCAACCGCCAATAGGATCTTTATTGCTGTACGCCAATGGGTTCTTTATCTCTCCTTGGTCTTCAACTTCTTGCTCCATTCTTGTTACATAATAAATAATTACACCCGCCGCACACGGGGGGAGCTAACGGGAATGGGATAATTGCAAAAAGTAAACTAGGTCACGTTCTTCATAACGTCCTAGGACAATTTTTCAAAAACTAACATAAAGAAAACATTCCCATCTATCCTATTGGTCGAGTCAATGATCAATCGGGGTCCATATAATCACATTATATCTACACATCTAATCCATACAATTTTTATCTTATGAAAAAGATTAAATTCTAATTTTAACTACACATGCGTCTTTATTTTATCACGTCAAATAATTAAATAACTTTTAATTAATTATATGACTTAATCGAAAATTAAAATTAACATTTAATTTTAAATCGATTTTTAATTTTAATTAAATTTGAACTATAAAATTAAAATTATAAAGTCTCCTATTTGCTTCCCTTCCAAAACTAAATTTAGCTTAGGCCTGGGCACTTTTCAAAATCAAAATTTTAGAAGTGGCCTAGGCCCAGGCCTTTTACAAATCAAATATTTGAAAAGGGCCTAGGCCTATTCCAAATCAAATATTTGGAAAGGCCAAATTATCGTAGTCTAGGCCTGGCCACTTTCCAAAATCAAAATTTTGGAAGTGGCCTAGGCCTAGGCCTTTTACAAATCAAATATTTGAAAATGGTCTAGGCCTATTCCAAATCTAATATTTGGAAAGGCCAAATAATTTTGGTTTAGGCCTGGCCACTTTCCAAAATCAAAATTTTGGAAGTGGCCTAGGCCTAGGCCTTTTACAAATCAAATATTTGAAAAGGGCCTAGGCCTATTCCAAATCAAAATTTGGAAAGGCCAACATGCCATATGGTTTCCCAATGGTCCAAACTATTTGAACCATTGGTTGGCCATATGACAGAACTAAACAAACGAGATATCTATACACAATAAAATATCACAAAACGAAAAGGGTTGATCTCCCCCATTGGAAGAGGAGAGCCGACGGACGGCAACCCTAGGGTTACCGCCGCCGCCGCAGAGGGAGGGGGGCGCCGCCAGTCGGCCGACCCCCCAAGAACCCTATTTTTTTTTTTTGTTTTTTTTTGTTTTAACGTTTCGTGATTTAAATCTTGCATCTATCGATTAAATACTACGCATTTAAATTATGCTTATTGCTTAAGCTCGAAGTCTGTCTCTGATACCACTGTTAGGAAATCACTAGTTTAACGCAGCGGAATTTAAAATTTGATTTCCTTTTCTAGATCGTTCTTCGTTTAATGCAATAAACACGTTAAGTAGTTTGACGGTTATACCTCGGATGATCTATAAGATCGTCGCTTTGACCGCCAACGGAGAGTAGTTCAATGCGCAAGCCGTCCACGCGTCCGGCCTCTATCGCTAATCCACACGAACCCCTTGCCGGAATCCTCCTTGGATTGCTATCGGAAAAACTCCGGCTGCTAGACCGGACCTTTTCTTCCCTCACAAACTCACTATGGATAGCTCTCTATTTTTACACAAGAACTATGAGCTCTTGCAATTGTGTTTTACGAAAGAGCTTGACACCCACCTCTTATTTATAGCTAAAGGTGGCGCCACAATTAGTGTGTAGGAGAAGAAAACATTTTTCCAATAAAATAAGGAAAATCAACTAGATTGATTTATCTCTTTAATTATAATTTATTTTGCCAATATCTTATATTGATTATAATTATCTTATTACCATAAATCTATTTTCCAAAAATCAATTAATATTTTATATTAATATTATGGCAATCTTATTAATTAAACTGCACAATCCAAGTGTATCTCATACACTTAAATGTGGTGCCCCATATGCCAATTAATTGGCTTCCGGAATATTCTTTAATTAACATAATTTATATATATAATTAATATCTTGTATTTTATTTATTCATAATAAATAAATACCACCATATTAATTTACCACTATAACCTTTATAGTCTAGAGATAAACGTTCCTTATTTGGTTATCAACTATAACCGCATTTTAATCCGACTCGATGTTCATATGTGTGTGACCCGATAGGCTTCCGAATATGTTGGCCGTAGACACAAAGTGCAATTTACTAAAATGCCCTTCATACCTAACGGTCACGGGATAGCGTCTAGCAACACACCGTGACCCCCAATTATCGGAAGAATCAAAAGCAATGACTACTACCTTTCATGTGGAGCAGTTACCGTGTAACTTACAATCCTATCACTGTAATAATATCCATACGATCGTATCTCGAGTGTCAATACATTGACGATCGTATCTTATAATCTGGATATCATGCTCTCTCGGAATAACACATTTACTCCCACTTTGAAAAGATTTTCGAGAGCTAGACATTCCTTATAAGAAGGCCATTTCAGATATTCGATCCCAATCATAGGATACGCGATTCCCGGACGACCAATCATGTATACTCCGCATGCTTCAATATCACACCCAATCACTACCGCATGATCGCCCCGTGGTTAGGAGAAACCTCAATAGTGTCAAAGCATGACAATCCACACCGTGATGCCATGAAGACTCCGGTCAAAAGGATAATTACACAACCGCCACATAGTGTGACACTTAATGTAAGTGGGTCAGTCTAACGTACGCATTCTCTAATACACGTCCACGTACGGTTCAAGTGTCTCTACACATCTATAGACGAGATCTATCCCTACCTTCTAAAACATAGAAGACATCCAATACGTGCTAGTCTGATTATACTATCAATGTCCCATTTGATAATACATAAGACTAGAGACATTTAAGTACCAACCTTGTTATAGTGATTAGAGATCTCATCAACCATAATCACTATCATGGTTTCTCTATCACAGATTGATACTAGGGACGTTACTATATACACAACAAGTAATATGAAGATAAACAATATATAATAACATAAGTCCTTTTATTAATCATAATAAAGTTATTAAATGAACTAAATAGACTGTAAATGACCCGACCCGGTCGGATCCGGTCCTACCCGATTGGGTTTAGGACACCTTTCCAACACTACAAGGGCCTGAGATCAGATATTCTGAGGTGGAAAAATTTGTTCTAGCCCTGGTACATGCCACAAGGAAACTAAGGCCATACTTCCAAAGTCATCCGGTGATTGTGTTGACAAATCAACCCTTAAAGCAAATTTTGGATAAACCAGACAAGTCTGGGAGATTGGCAAAGTGGGTAGTTGAATTAGCAGGGTTTGATATCGAATACAAACCAAGAACAGCGATCAAAGCTCAAGCATTAGCCGATTTCTTAGCAGAAGAAAAAGCTTTGGTTGTAGAGAGAAAGGCAGAGTAGAAAAAGGCTGAATAGTGGCAACTATATGTATATGGAGCTTCAAACAAAGAGGGAGCAGGAGCAGGTCTCCTACTCATTAGGCCAAAGGGGGAAGAATTCCCATATGCTCTTCACTTCGAATTTCAAGCCACTAATAATGAAGCGGAGTATGAAGCTTGGATAACTGGATTAAACCTAGCACAGAAGCTAGGTGTACAGAATTTGAAAGTGTACACTGATTCGCAGCTTGTGACCAATCTTATCAAGGGAGAATACGAAGCTAAAGAAGGCCCTATGAAGAAATATCTTGTGGTTGCACAAAGAAAACTGCAAAACTTCTTGATGGTGGAAGTGGAGCAAATAACTAGGGCCCAAAACACAAGAGCAGATGCTTTATCTAAGTTGGGGTCGAATTTTCTATCCAACAAAAAGGTGTTAGTTGAACAGTTAAGTCAGAAAAGCTGTGACGAGATTGAAGTGCAACCGATAGTGCAGGAATAAACTTGGATGGATCCGATTGTAATGTATATGAGAGACGGCAGACTCCCTGAGAATAAGGTACGTGCCAGGAAACTGATAAGTCTCTCGGCCAGGTATGCTCTGTTCAACGATGTTCTATACAGAAAATCTTATGCAGCACCCTGGTTAAAATGCGTCACTCCAGATGAAGGAGATTATGTAATGAGAGAGATCCATCTCGGAATTTGTGGAAATCACTTGGGAGCAAGATCTCTGGCCAGAAAATGTAAGCTTTTTGGATATTACTGGCCAGAAATGCAAGAAACGCAGAGAAGCTGTTTAGAACTTGCAAGACATACAGGTGCCTAGCAATTTATCATATAATCCTATACAAGATATGATACCGATTATATCTCCATGGCCTTTTGACCAGTGGGGAGTAGACTTAGTAGGTCCATTA
Source organism: Gentiana dahurica var. dahurica (assembly GCA_024500145.1). Taxonomy (NCBI): domain Eukaryota; kingdom Viridiplantae; phylum Streptophyta; class Magnoliopsida; order Gentianales; family Gentianaceae; genus Gentiana; species Gentiana dahurica. Next base: position 78,021,797 of record CM044899.1, on the reverse strand, counting down.
CCTAGAGCACCGGGAAATTTCAAGTTACTAGTGGTGGCAGTAGATTACTTCACCAAAATGGGTAGAAGCTGAACCTTTGACTACCATCACAGGCAACCAAATACAGAAATTCCTACGGAGAAATATTCTGTGCAGATATGGAATTCCTAAATTCCTCATCTCTGATAACGGCACACATTTTGAGGATCAAGGATTGCAGACCTGGTGCACAAACCTAGGAATCTCCCAACACTTTACATCAGTGGCCTATCCTCAAGACAATGGGCATGTTGAGCAGACCAACAGGCAAATAAAACAGGGATTAAAGAAAAGATTGGAACATGAGGGATCTCATTGGGTGGATCATCTTCCAAACATCTTATGGGCATACAGGACTACCCCGAATGCTGCCATACAGGAAACTCCATATTCCTTAGCATATGGATGCGAAGTAGTAATACCAGCAGAGATTGGGCACAAATCTCCCAGGACCGAATTATACTGCACAGAAACCCATGAGGTAGATATGCTACATGTCAAGGATGAGTTGGAGCACAAAAGGGACATAGCATTGATACAGATTGCCAAATACAAGCAAAGGATTGATCAGTACTACAACTCCAGGGTCAGGATTGTGGCCAAGAGAACAAATGAGGGTTGATGCATCAAGCAACGGATGTTTTGCATTGCTATCACCTGAAGAAGCTGAAGAGAAATTGGAGCAGATTGCGCTTACAAGTCAATGGGGAACACATCAAGTTGAAACTGCCAAAGTAGTTGAAGGTTTATTTGGAGAAGATACTTCTCAAAATATCTTATACCAACTAATGGCAATGAATGAGAAGATAGATGGCATGCAAGATTGCATAGACAAGGTCAAGAAAGTTCAAGAGATTGAAACAACCAACACTGAGGACGTGAACTATATAGGGAGGCAAGGAAATCTTTATGGGGGCGGATATCGTCCAGGTTCTCATGACCACCCTGGTTTTAGACTAAGTGACCCTATTTTAATGTAGGTGATTTAGTTCTGAGGCGAAACGAGGCCAGCAAACAAGGTCCCACTAGAAAACTAGACCCAAATTGGGAAGGTCCTTACAAAATTACCAAGGTACATGGAAAAGGATCTTATCAAACCAATGCCTCCGGAAAAACCATTCCTAGAAGCTGGAATGCTATTTATTTAAGAATTTTTTTTCCTTAAGATAGTTTTATTTTATTAAATGATGCTACCCTGAATATATATCTTTTTTAATTATTATGATTATATATGTGTGAACATTCTAACTTGTGTCGAAACACGGAATTAAAGACAGGATGCTTGAAAATCGAGCATTAAATTTGCAGCACAAGAGAAATCTGGGCAGAACCCCAAGTTAAAAATCTGAGTGTCAAAATTGCAGTGCAAGGACATTCTGGCCAGAGGCCCCAAACTAAAAAACACAAGTGTTAAACTTGCAGTGCAAGATAATCCTGTGCAGAGGATCTAGTTAAAAAACAAACTTGCAGTGCAAGAACCTTCTGGGCAGAAGACCCAAATAAAAACATAAGTGTCAGACCTGCAGCACAGGGACACTCTGGGCAGAGGACCCAATTAAAAACCAAACTTGCAGTGCAAGAACTTCCTGGGCAGAAGACCCAAATAAAAAAAACGTAAGTGTCAGACCTGCAGCGCAGGGACACTCTGGGCAGAGGGCCCAATTCAAAAACACAAGTGTCAACTTGCAGCGCAAGGACATTCTGGGAAGAAACCCAATTAAAAAACACAAGTGTTAAACTTGCAGCGCAAGGACACTCTGGGCACAGACAACAGTATAAAGAAGCTAAGGATAAATAGTCCTAACTTCTTTACAGCGCAACAAGAATAAGCTATAAGCTGAAAAATAAGAAAACAAAAAGCCGATTCAAAAGGCTAATCAAAGTATATCATACATCGAAGACATAGTTACATAAAAGTTATCCAGAAATTGCAGCAAGACAAAAAGTTATGTATCAAAGTTTCAAAAACGAAATCAAGAAGAAGAAGGAGCAGAATACTGTGGAGCAGAAGGCTGTGCAGATTTCTTCTTCGCATACTCACGAATAATATCTTCCCCACTCTTGTATTCATCATACCGTTTTGTGAATATTTCGCAAGCTCTCTTATCATATAACTTGTGATTAGGCAGAGTGCTAATCACTAAGTCAGCAGGTTTGGCTTCATCAACACCAAGGGTATATCCTCTGCCCAGAGCAGGAGCCAAGATGATTTGGATTTCCTCGTAAGTCCCAGGAGAAGCTGTATATCCAGCAACAACCTTCTGGATGGTATTCTGAGCAGGAGTTTCTTCCATCTGCCTCACAGTTTCATCAAAATCATTCTTCATTTTCTTCACCGTGGCGAGATGCTGTTGATTCTCCTCATTCATTTCCTTCAGTTGCTGATCTATAAGCTTCAATTTCTCCTCTTGAGTGAATAACAAACCCTCAGCTTTGGCAAGTTTAGCTTTCAATTGCTCAATCTCCTGGCGAGCAGCAGCCTCTGAAGATACCAGTGCAAGGTTGGTTTCTTCCAAGCTAGTCACCTTGGCATTAGCCTCTTCCAGGTGCACCACTTTCTGCTGTAGGGCAGCAATGTCCCTAGCCATGGTAGTGGTCTTCTTGTGAAGGACTTGCCCAGGTGGTAGCACTGCAGAAGGCCAAATCTTAGAATACAGAAAAAAAAGAATCTTGCAAAAAGCTACTTACAGAATCAACAAAGTCTTCAGCAGACATATCTTCAAAGTTAAAAGAGGAATCACTTGTAGAACTTCCGGAGGAGGTTGACCTGTGCCTTTTCTTCTGTCTTTGGGAAACGGTCCTTATAGGCACAGCATTCAAGCCAGCAGATTGATCACTGGGGAGATCCCCTTCAACGGGCAACTCCACGGGAGTAATTGTGCTTAGAGTATTCTGGGCAGAAGGGTCTGCAGTGACAGTGATGTTCTGAGCAGCATCACTGGAATCAAGGCTTATATCCGCAGTTTCTTGCTGACCAGAAGCCTCACCACTCTCAGGAATAACAGACAAAGTCTGTTCAGAATCTTCTGGCATTTGTTCAGTCTCCTCCTCCTTGTCAATATCAATGTTGAGAAAATCGTCCACATTGGCCACTACAAAGATAAAGAATAATCAAGACATATTCAAAAATAAGAGCAAAACATAAATACAAACATACATTTTCTGTACTGTTCTTTGAAGAACTCCACATAGCCAGTAGGCCCTGCAGTATGAAGCTGAGCAGCGTCTATCAAGGCAGAGCTTATAATGTTCAAAGTCAGAGAGATTTTGTTGCTGATAAGATAGTTAACCAGAGTTACATCTATATGGTCTTCCAATTTGTCCTTCATGGAAGAAGTATTCCAGCGACCAAGGTTCACCTCAGTATTGTGCTTCACAAAGAAGAAGCACTCTTACCACTTCTTCTTGGTCTTATCTTTGCTGGACAGATGAGTAATCTAGTTTAACTTGCCGGTTCTACAGGAAAAATGGTAGCACCCCCCACTACCCTGTGTCAACTTGCACTGGTAAAAATTCCTAAATAACCTTACAGAGAAAGGAGTGGTATTCAGACGACACCAAATAATGAAACCCACAAGGAATTTCACGCTGTTCGGGTGTATCTGACCAACTCCCAGCTTATAATACTTCATTACCTCGACATACCCAGGAGGAAGAGGGAACCTTAAACCGCTATATAGCTGATCAGCGTACACTGTACAGAAACCTGCTGGGGGATTATAAGCATACTCAGTAGGTTTGGGAAGGTCAACCGCAAAAGGGTCAGTACGAATCTGATAAGTTTTCAGTAAACCAGCCATTTCAGTTTTGGTCATTTTGCTAGCAACACCATGGCAAGCCATTATAGCTTTGGTTTTATCAAATCGACTGATTTCCCTTTTTAAAGTATTCAAAAAGGTAGAATGGTCTTCTGGATATTGATGGAAAATCAAAGTAGGAGTGAAAATCCCAGGGGGAAGGAGATGAGAAAGCAGAAGACACAAGGGGTTATCCCCAAAAGTGGAGGTATTTCTTAGATCAATCGAAGAGGATGGATGATCGATGTTTATTACAGTTTCAGGACAAGGAATAGGGTTACAAGAACTCACTTCTTCACTCTCTATTGCGATCGAAATCTTTTCTGGCGATTGAAATAACTTTTCTACATAATCGCTAGAGGCAGTATCGGCTCTCAAACTCATGAATGAAATAAAGATTAAAAAGAAATAGAGGAATAACATAGGAACAAAGACTTACTTGTAACTGCAGAGGGGCGATCCCAAAGGTTTGGAATAGAGGAGACGTTTGACAAGAGGTCTAATTATGTGACAGAAGTGGAAGCGAGGTGACGTTCCAATTCACAGTTATAATAATAATCAGGTGTGACTTGGCCTCGGTTCACGATATATATTAATGATGGCCGTTAAAGCGTTTCAGACTAGGGCAGCTGTGCAGCAGTCCACCCCAGTCTGGGAGGACTTATGACGATATATGGGCCCACTGGGTCGGATTATTCATAATTGGGCCTGGCCCAGTACAGAAGTTAGACAATAGAGATAAACGGGCCGGCAAGGTAGGACAGCACCATGCGCTGACCAGATTGGCCTTCTGGACAAAATAATCAGAGGAACAGAACTCCACCGCGTGCTGCACAGAAATATCTCTAGAGAGAATGATCGGCTGAGCAGTGACGAAGACCAAGTCAGCGACGGGTCAACGGCTTGCAAACGTGGGTAGATCCTACGTCTAATAACATCCAGAGATAACCGGTGATAACTTCCCATTACGTCAAGAAAGAGAATCACGATCTACAGCTATAAGAGGAACACCCTGAACTACGAGGGGGACTTGATTCCAATTTGATACTTGAATTGGATACGTAGGCAGCTCTCTCAAAGAGTCCAGTCCAAGCTTATAGACAAATCTCATTGTTCTTATATTATTTTCCTAACTCAAATCGTCCAATTACCCGATAGTAATTTTGAGTAGCATCAGGAAGGATTCTTTTATAATTATATTGAGGAAGAGGATATGTATTCAGCCCCAGTTTTCATCAAGAAGTGAAATAGTCTTTAACATTAAACCAAATTTATTCTTGTCCATAAAAAGGTTGTTTCTTTTAATAAATAAGAATTTTACCGATTGACTTGGGTATAACCCGGAAATCATAGGCGTGACACTAATAACGCTGTATTCGGAACTTATAAGAAAGCGGGCCAATAAAGACCTAGACTAATATTGCGCCTCTCGTTCGAGGTCTTTAATTTGGCAGAATGCACCTTGGCCTCCTTCTGGTCGTCCTTAGACCAAATTTCTTCATTCGTTTCGGTCTGACCTCAGTAGATATCATCTCAGCTCGGCACAGGCTGCCCACAGCTCCAAATGGCCGGCATGACACATGATTGTCTATGGCCCCGCACTGCCAACAAGGTGACAAGATCACCTCGGTCATTTATTATCAGCATAGGGAAAGTCCTCCCCGAGGTCAAAGAACAACTATAACTCATTGTGAGGGTGGTGTCACTGTGTGGGTGTTGCAAAATTGTGAGGTGTTACTGCAAATCGGTGAGGGTGTCACTGTGGGCGCCATTGTGAGGACTGGGTGAGGGTGTTACTGCAAAACTGTGAGGGTCTTATTGTGTGGGCATTGCAAAACTGTAAGGATGATGATGATTTTGTCAAACCACAGTGTTAAACGATGCAGTTTTCAGTTGTTGTTTTTTAGGTTTTATTTATTTTCTGTTATGTGTTGTTATGGTTTGACAGCTGAAATATGTATACAATGGGCTTGGTAGGGTCTTTTAGTGTTTTTCTAGGGAGGCGGCTCCTTAATTATAGGAGTTTAGGTCGTGTATATATCTCATTTGTGTAGCTATATTAGGTGTAATCTAGACACTCTTCCGAGGAAGAATAATAAGAATTCTCCTCTTGTTCTCTCGCTATAATATTAACATGGTATCAGAACCTTGCTATTACATTAAAAAAAAAGTTTAGTGTGCTACAATGACAGGCAAAAGGAGTACAACATTCAAATACTCATGAAAGCACCGTAAACCTTAGATCCAGTTCTGCAGGAGTTGGGAAAAACCCTAAAGAATTTACGGTTGAAACGGTGTCCAGTGGAGATCCAAACTCTACAAATTCATGTATTCATCTCACTACTGCAAAATCTTCGGGGAGAACTATTTAGAATGGCCTCAAACCATCAAATTCCCAAAAAATGGAAATGGGAAATCAGGGTATACAATCGGTGAGATCAAAACCCCTGATGCTAGAGATCCCAAGCAATCAGTATGGAGATCTAAGAATTCTCTTGTGATGGATCGCATGACTCATTAACTCCAAGCAAAGGAGATTTGGAATACGGGAAATGTATTTTGATATTTAGAATACATCTCATATTTATGAGTTAAAGTGAAAGTTATGGACAACCAAGAAACGAAGTATGATGTCTCCACTTATTACAATATGTGGTGGTAACTTTATGGCGAGTGCTTGATCTTTGTCACGAGGAAGTTTAGGATTGTCCTAAGGACAACACGAGAATATAAAAAGAGGGAGGAGAACGAATGCATAACTCTTTTTTGGCTGAGCTGAATCCTAATATGGATTAAGTAAGAGGAACAATTTTTAGGGAGGAAACCTCCATTCTCCCTAAGGTAGGCCTTCTCTAAAATTAGAAGAGAAAGGGACAAGAAGCAGGGTCATGCACAAAGGCTCAGATCCAAGTACTGAAATGCCTTCCTTGATTGAAAGGGTTGGAATGAAAAAAAGGATAAAAAGACAAAGTCTTAGCGTGAGTGATCACTTTAAAATGTAGGGACATACCATAGAAACTTAGGGTATGTATAGAGAGCCACCCAATTGGAAACCAAGGGGTCGAGGTGGAGAAGCAGCATAACTAAGCAAGGACAATCAGGTAACATCCGATCAAAGCCAGAAAGGCCCTCAGAAATCCCTGCCTTTTATTAAGGAACATTATAGCAACTCACCAAACTCCTTCAGGGGCAAAATCTTTCCATTCTTTCTTCTGAAAATCTCTGCTCAGTAACAGAAACGGGTAATATATCATTCGTATCATTTTTGGAGTTAACTCTTGTATTCATTGGATCATTGACTTTAGAGTCACTGATCACATTGCAAATTACTCTCAATTCTCTAAAACATACTTCTTGTGTCCCTAAATAATAGTCAATTTGGGGTTTTACGCAGATTAAGAAAGTGGATGAATGTAATTAATGATAGGAAATAAAGTCTAATTTACCCTTCGAATAACATTAATGGAATGAATGTAAAGTTTGAAAAGTTGTTGAATGAATAATAAATTAGTGGTAGTAGGAAGAAAAAATGTAATAAATGCTCGGTTGGTATTCTAAAATGACTAATATTAAGGGACAAATCATTTTCCTAAAGTGACTATTATTTAGGGACAACTTGTGCCGGTAATCAAACAGTACAAATTATTTGATGGATCCTTTTCTACTTATTGAAAAGGGCTCCATAGAAATTACACCTAATTTGATTCTCAACATGTTCTACGTGTCCCAAAGTTATTATGTAATCTGACGAGGACAGATTTAACTAGGCCATGTGTCACGCGCACAATACCCATATAAGTAATAAAAATAAACTTGATACCCTAACTCTAAGGGCCATGAGCCCCAATATAAGCCTAAGGGCCGATCTCCGCCTCTAAGCGAGAAGCTGACCAGGTTGATCCTCAGTCCACCGCAGGTCGGTCAGGACGAAGTAGAGGCCGACCTGCGCAGCTCGGTCACCATGCCCTCAGCTGCTCGCCGCAGGTCGGCTAGAGCGTATAATGATTGATGTCGGGTCAAGTAATAAAAATACTCGGTACCTAAATAACACACTAGCAAGAGAACTAGGTTCAATCGTAGTATAGTTAGATAGAGTCGAGGTCGATCCCACAGAGACTCGGCTTAAACGAAATATGACTTATTAAACTAAAAGCAAATTAAAGGCGGTCTACGACCAACAATTAACGTAGAACTAAAATTGACACAATAAAACAGAAAACCAACAAAAGACACAACGACACTACGACACTAAGACACTTATTTTTTTTATAGGCTTTACAAATGATTAACAAACGGTATTGATAACGCTAGTAGTAATTACTCCCCCATGCTATGTAGATTGATGACGAGACAAAACAAGACATTTATGATTAATTATTCTGACTACGTGAGTCATCCCCTAAAATAGATCTAGCTCCGGGTAGGCCATCTAGATCATCGTGTCTCCATTACGTGACTTCACATTTTTAGTCTCCATCTCATATAACTTCTGACACAATTACAAAACTAGGGATGCCGGTATAAACCGTAACCTCATCTAAGCAACATTACTGTGGTTAGGCGTACTTCTTAGACACCGATTCATTCTCTGTCCTAAGTAACAATCACTTTTTGGGTCTCATGTTAAATTACGACGACAAATAATTAAGTTGATCAAGTTTAATTACTCGATTGAATTACAAAGCAGAGAACCTGACGTAGTCGAAGCCGTTCACAGAAAAATCAAGAACATCACAGATCTTGCTACCAGCGAGACATAGGCTCGCTGCCAGCAAGCTCATATTTGAACCAGTTTTGCTCGTGAAACGTCTTTTACGTCTCAGATCTACATAAACATGGGTTCGTTAATTAACTACATCACGAAATCAATACACAAAACAACTACTCCATCACGAAATAAATTAGATCTACGAATAAAGATTGCATAATTGAGTAGACATTACCCTCGAAGACGAGCGTGATTCCCACTCCTCGATACGATCTCTAACCGGCGATTCTAACGACTCCGTAATGAAAGAACATAAAATAAAGAAAACATATATTGAAAATAAGACAAATGTTGTGAATTGTATTTTGCTAAAGTATTCTAAAGTGTGTCTAATAAAATCCGTGGCTGCTCCTTTATATAGAGACTTAGACCGACTTAAAGATATATTTGAAAACCCTAAAACGCGTAGAGATAACTCCCAGCCGATCTCTCAGAATCTGCCAGCTCACCCCCAGCGAACTGATGGCTCGCTGCCAGCGAGTCCTCTCTTTTCTAATTGGCTCGCTGGCTTTTCTTGTTCCTTACTCCACTTTTCGTGCTGCTTCGGTACTTATCTTTAATGTAATCCGATTCTGCTTTGATTTCCTTTGAGATTTACTACTTCCTCTGATAATAGATATCTTCCGATTCATCGCAATCTATAAAATCAATACTTATTGCACAGTAAATCACATTTAAATAATATAAACAGATAAATACCAAATTATATCTTATAAATCACACAACACTAAATAATCAATATAAACATGTGATTTAATATAAAATATATATTATTAATCTCGATTTAAGGACAATGTTGATGACATTTATGGGTATAATTTGACCGTCATCAACTACCCCCACTTAGACTTTGATCGTCCCGAACAAAGCATCAATAAGTTATTCCCCAAGACAACATTTTCCATGGTCAAATCATACTTACACAAAAACTAGAGTCAACTCATACCATTCATGCTCATAAGGTATCCATTATTCACTACTCGCTATGAATCGAAGTGATGTGTGCATGTGCATTCAGTTCTATATATTCGTGGCAAGATTAAAGTTTATGCCAACTTCGCAGTCTTAACCTACCAACATCAACATTCCCACTTCTTAAGCCTCGCAATGGTTAAAGACATGGTGCAATAAGCAAGAGCGTCATCCATAAGGTTTTTGGACTCGGAGACCGAGAAAATACTCAAAGCCTCTTAAAATTTAAATTTCTTCGCATTTTCATAATTTCAAGCTTTACCACTTCTCAAGAAAGAAACTTGCTTTAAAGGTAAAGTATGCATTGCAAGAATCCCCCTCTCACGGATTAGTGGACAGCATTGAATATTACCACAAGCGCGGGGCTACTTTGGTAACGTTACTACAAGCCCAGTGTTTAACGCATTGTCAAAACACAGATTATTCTCAAGCTTATTACTTTTCTTTGATGACTAGAAGATAAGAATACATCAGCAGATAAATTTTGATACTAAGTCTGCATAACCAATCATCTACGCAATGTACACATAATTTCTCCAGTTATTTTAATTCGTGCGGTAAACGTCGATTCAAAATTGAGTAATCGAATAATAAATAACTACTTGCAACAGTCGGCATGAATATCCTTAAGTTTACATTCACATAAGTATAAAATGATCACGTACTCATGCAACTTGGTTCTTTTCCTATTAATTCTATGTTCTAGAACTCACAATTCTAAGGGTACGAGATATTTAATTTGGCATTTGTTCAATTTTTTTCATTTTTCACCGTTTCATTCTATTGTTCAATTGTAACACATCATAGCTAAGTCTCCTAACCCCCACTTAAACTTGGCATTGTCCCCAATGACAAAGAAAAAGGAGAATTTAAGAAAAAGACTTAGCTCTGGAAACGGCTCTCAAGTGGATGCAGAATGTATGAGTGATCCGAGCACGTCGTGGAGAAGCAAAGTAAAAGCTGTTTAAAAAAACCAAACAGAAACTCCACAAAACCTTTAATAACATGTCAATTGATGTTATAAAATAATGTGGCAGTAATTAGATATAGAATATCCAAACACATATTAAACAACTTTATTTCATACAACCAATGACAAGAAAACCCAAAGAGTTAAAACTACACAACTCACATGGCGGCTATCAAGGAAAAAACCTCGTTTATTCCGAACTTAGAATCGGAAGATGGCGAGATGAAAAAAACCTTAATAGTCTCATGCTACTTTATTCAAACAAAACAAAAAAAAAAAGACAATTTTCAAGAAATAGTTCTGAGGTTATAGTCGCCAGCTCGACTTAACTCAACGATGGTTTAAGTATAGGTAGGATCTTCAAGAGTGAAGACTTCCTCCTCCGTTCCTTGACCAAGACCAATGTAAAGTTTCACACGGTGTCCATTAACCACAAAAGTGGATTGATCCTTAAGGTTTAACAACTCAACAGCTCCAGAAGGGAAAACCTTACTTACTTGATAAGGGCCATACCATCGTGATTGTAACTTGCTAGGAAAGAGTCTCAAGCACAAATTGCAAAGAAGAACCAGATCGCCTTCCTTAAAGGTGCGGTCCAATATTTTCTTATCATGAAATTTCTTTGTGCGCTCATTAAATATTTTGGCATTCTCATAGGCTTCCAGACGAAACTCCTCTAGGCGAGTCAATTCCAACACTCTTCTTTCTCCAGCTAAACTCTCATCAAAATTCAACATACGCATAGCCCACATGGCACGGTGTTCAAGTTCAACCGGTAGGTGACATGCTTTTCGAAAAACAATATTATAAGGAGACATAACAATAGTCGTCTTATAAGCAGTTCTATAAGCCCACAAAGCATCATCTAAGCGCAACGACCAATCCTTTCTAGTCATATTCACAGTTTTCTCCAAAATGCGCTTTATCTCTCGATTTGTAACCTCAACTTGTCCACTTGTGTGAGGGTGATAAGCAGTAGCTAACTTGTGTCTAACCCTGTACTTAATCATCAACTTTTCAAACGGCCTATTATAGAAATGGCTTCCATTATCACTAATAATGGCACAAGGTACTCCAAACCGCGTAAAAATATTCTTCTTCAAGAACATCAGTACAACTTTCGCATCGTTAGTAGGCGAAGCAATGGCCTCAACCCATTTGGACACGTAGTCGACCGCCACTAAAATATAGCGGTTGGATAACGACGAAGTAAAGGGTCCCACAAAATCAATACCCAAACATCAAAAAGTTCCACCTTTAGGATATTCTTCAGTGGCATTTCATTCCTTCTCGGGATATTTTCCCTCATTTGTCAAGAATGACAAGATCTAGCATATTGATGCGCATCTTTGAACAAAGTGGGCCAGTAAAAACCACATTGGAGAACTTTTGCAGCCGTCTTGTCTCCTCCATAATGTCCTCCGGCCTCATAAGCGTGGCAATGTCTAAGGATATCATACATCTCCTCTTCCGGCACACATCTCCTAAAGACATTGTCGGATCCTAGCTTAAATAGATAGGGCTCTTCCCAATAATAGTGCCTAAGATCCTTAAAGAATTTCTTTCTTTCTTGGAGGTTAAGATTTGGTGGCAAGTATTTCACGGATAGATAATTCACAAAGTCTTTAAACCATGGTTGTTTCTTCTCCTTCACAACCTCAACACGTGAAGATACTGCAGCGCAATCATCCTTTCCATGTATAGCCGTGATAGAGAATAACTATTCATCAGGAAATGTTTCTCCAATCTCGGTCATTGGTTCATTATCCTCTATTTGTAAACGGGAAAGATGATCCGCAACCAGATTCTCAGATCCTTTCTTATCATGGATTTCTACATCAACCTCTTGCAATAGTAGAATCCATCTCAATAACCTTGGCTTGGAATCTTGTTTGGCTAAAAGATACTTCAAAGCTGCATGGTCTGTCCAAACAGTGACTTTAGATCCTACTAAATAAGATCTAAACTTGTCAAAAGCAAAGATAACAGCCAGAAGCTCTTTCTCAGTAGTTGCATAATTCCTTTGAGCAGTATTTAAAGTTTGACTAGAATAGTAGATGGGCCTAAAGATCTTGTCTTTTCTTTGTCCTATGGCAGCACCTACAGCAGTATCGCTTGCATCACACATCAAATCAAAACGTAGATTCCAATCAGGCGCAATTAGAATGGGTGTAGTAATAAGCATGCTCTTTAACTCATTGAAAGCTTTCATGCACTCATTAGTAAACACAAATGGCACATCCTTGGCCAATAATTCAGTAAGAGGTCTAGAGATTAAGGAAAAGTCCTTCACAAACCGACTATAGAATCCTGCGTGGCCAAGAAAACCTCGCAATGTCTTAAGATTGGTTGGTGGAGGCAGTTTTTCAATCACCTCTACTTTTGCTCTATCCACCTCTATACCGTTCTTTGAATTACGGCGGCCAAGTACTATACCTTCCGTAACCATAAGATGGCATTTCTCCCAGTTAAGCACCAGATTCGTCTCTTCGCATCTCTTTAACACTCTTGCTAGATGCGTGAGACATCAATCAAAATCATCTCCAAATACGGAGAAATCATCCATAAAGATCTCTAGCAAATCTTCAACCATATCAGCAAACAGAGAAATCATGCATCTTTGAAACGTTGCTGGTGCGTTGCACAAACCAAATGGCATTCTATTATAAGCAAAGGTTCCATATGGACATGTAAAAGTGGTCTTCTCACGATCCTCGGGTGAGATATGAATTTGATAATATCCCGAGTAACCGTCAAGGAAACAATAAAACGCATGTCCGCTCAGTCTCTCCAGCCTTTGATCGATGAAGGGAAGAGGGAAATGGTCTTTGCGAGTTGCAGCATTCAACTTCCTAAAGTCAATGCATACTCTATGACCAGTAATGAGTCTAACAGGAATCAACTTATTTAACTCATTAGCTTGTACAGTCAAACCTCCCTTCTTTGGAACTACGTGGATCGGTCTAACCCATTCACTATCAGAGATAGGAAAGATGATTCCCATTTCTAACATCTTAATAACTTCATCCCTAACCACGTCCTTCAATTGTGGAGTCAACCTTCTTTGGGGTTGTGCAACCGCTTTCTTTGCAGGATCGACGGAGATTTTATGCATACAAATGCTTGGGCGTATGCCTTTAATGTCAGCTATTGTCCATCCAAATGCTCCGCGATACTCTCTCAACACGCTCATCAACTTTTCTTCTTGTATTTCAGTCAAGGCAGAAGAAATAATAAGCGGTAAGGTCTCGTCTTAAAGGAATACATACTTTAAATGTGCAGGCAGAGGCTTCAACGTCAGATTGGTAGGTGGTTCCTCTAACGAGGTCTTTAACTTTTGTCCGGTTAGCTTAAGTTCAAAGAACTTATGCCATGTCAGTCTATGGTAGAATTTCTCAACCTCGGTAGACTTCATCTCCTCAACATGGCCAGGGGTTCCTCTACTACATCCAGGCCATATCACTTTTTGTTCCTCGCTCTTTTCATATGGCACTTCATCCTCTAACTCTAGAGTAGCCTCGAGGAAATCCTTTATATCCTAATATTGTTGGAAGTCATTGACAAGCTTGTCAACAGAATCCAACATGAAACATGCATCCTCTCCATCATCAGGTGTCTTCATAGTGTCAAACACGTTGAATGCTATTTCATCACCATTTACTCTTAACACTAACTCTCCTTGGTAAACATCGATGAGTGTCCCACTAGTGGCCATAAAAGGTCTTCCTAAGATTAGGGACACTTCGTAGTTAGCTTCCATATTTAGATCAACAAAGTCAACAGGAAACACAAACTTTTCAACTCTTACTAGCACATCCTCAACCACTCCACAAGGTTCCTTAACCGATCGATCAGCTAATTGCAAAGTAATTGAAGTCTTTTTAAGTTCTTTCATACCTAGCTTTTGAAAAATGGATAGAGGCATCAGATTTATGCTCGCTCCTAGATCACACAAGGCCTTGTTCAAACACACATTACCTATTGTGCAGGGAATGAGAAAACTTCCCGGATCCTTACACTTAGCGGGTAACTTATGCTGAAGAATGGCTGAGCACTCCTCATTTAGGCAAATGGTCTCTAAATCTAGGAGTTTCCTGTTAGTAGAGACAGCTTATTTTAAGAACTTGGTGTACTCAGGCATCTCAGCAAGTGCTTCAACTAAAGGTATATTGATATGTAACTTTCTAAAAATATCAATGAACTTCTTATACCTTTTGACATCAACCTTAGGCTTAGTTTTGCGTGGAGGATAAGGTAAGGTTGAAGGATCGACATCAGTGAAAATAGGATACTTATTATTGTAAAGCTCAACTCTAGGGCCAGCATGTTCCATATAGGCTTCTTGCCCCGGAAAAGTTCCAGAGGCATTTCCTTCCTTGCTTGGCTCACCATCTTTACTCTCTACGGTTTTCTCTTTCTCTTTTAAAGATGGTGGAGTTACTTCTTTCCCACTTCTAGTCATGATCGCATTCAAATCCTTAGGGTTTTTATCGGTGTTGCTCGGCAATCCTCCAGGAGGTCTAGTTGAGACTTGCTCAGCTAATTGTCCTATTTGGTGAGTGAGATTTTGGACTATGGCCTCTTGATTGATCACCCTAGCGTCGTTTTTCTGACAATATTGGCTAAAGTTAGTGGCTAACTCATCCATTTATTTTGAAAGTTGTCCCATATTATCAGTAACGACATTGGTCAATTTTTCTATCGTAGCTTCCCAACCAAAAGTTTTAGTTTGCTGTGGTATATAAGTAGTAGGCGGTTTAGGCCCTTCTCTTGCATTAGGGTCACTATATCGGAATCCAGGATGGTTATGATTAGGCTTATATCCTCCCCATTGATTTCCTTGTCTCTCAATATAGTTGGCTTCTTCAGTACCAGCATTCTCACTTTGAGGAATTACCTCGATTCCAGTCCCTTTCTCTACTCTTGCCATCCTCTCTTGCATTCCATCTACCTTATTGTTGATAACAGACAGTTGTTCTAAGATTTTGGTAGATGCACTATCCTCAAATATATCAGCGGCCATCTTCACAGTGGCTATGTCATTGCCTCCCCATTGACTATTCATCGCTATTTGCTCCATCTTTCCTTGTGCCTCCTCAGGAGATAAAAGAACAAACGCTTCATTGCTTGAGGCGTCTACTCTAATTTTCTCAGTCTCTCTCAATCCATGGTAAAAAGTCTGCATTAAAAGCCAGAGAGAGATATCATGATGAGGGCACTTTCTCATAGCTTCCTTAAAACGCTCCCACGCTTGATCAAAACTCTCCCCAGGTTGTTGCTTAAATCCTAATATATCCTGGCGTAACTTAAATGTTTTTCCTAAAGGAAAGCACTTATTCATGAATTTTTCCAACAATTGTTCCCAAGTAGTGATTGATCCAGCCTCTAAAGAGAGAAGCCATTGCTTAGCTTTATCTTTCAAAGTGAAAGGGAAAAGTTTAAGATGAATGTTACCCTCCGGGATTAATTCTGGCTTCACTGTGCTAACGATTTCCAAGAAATTTGTCACGTGAACACTAGGATCCTCGTTTTGGATTACATGAAAAGTGGAATAGTTGGTCACCATTTGAATTACATTAGGCCTAGGGTGATAGACTTCCACAGGGTCTTGCGGTGCTACGATAGCGGGAATGAATTGCTCAATAGTAGGTGTTGCATAACTTAGTAAAGTACGCCTCGCTCCTTGAGCTAGGGCTTGGTTTCCATTATTAGCATTAAGATTATTCGCATTATTAACATTATTGGCATTATTAATAACTTCAGGATTAAGTACCTGGTTTGGATTGTTCAGAATGCCTTCCATTGCTGCCTCGGATTCAGAGTACTCTGAATGATCGATTGTATGTCCTTCTTCCAATCCGTGCTCGCTTTCCTCAAGATTTGGATCCTCTTCTCCTTGTTAGCCAGTTCTCTAGCTAACTTCCGATTTTTCCTTGCAAATTTCTTTATTTCAGGATTATATGGCTCAAGCGGTTCCTTCGATTTCCGAGTAGCGTACTATAAAATAACAAAAAACAATAAAACAATTAAAAACTTAAAAGGCAAGGCCTTTAACTAGACTATAAAATAAAAACGAAACTAAAACAGACTCTAAAAATTACGAAAAATATGCAAACACAAAGCAGACACTATGTAAAATGAAACTGAACAGAAACTGCCCAGAAAAACTGGTTGGCTCACAGCGAACAGGGAGCTCGCTGCCAGCAAGACCAGTGCAGTCTGGGAAACTGCCTAGATTTGTTTTACGATACTAACAGGTTAATTTTATACTATTCACAATATTTACGAATTTACTTTTAATAAAATAAGCTATACTTGATTAATGACACGAGTCCCCGGCAACGGCGCCAAAAACTTGATGTCGGGTCAAGTAATAAAAATACTCGATACCTAAATAACACACTAGCAAGAGAACTAGGTTCAATCGTAGTAAAGTTAGATAGAGTCGAGGTCGATCCCATAGAGACTCGGCTTAAACGAAATATGACTTATTAAACTAAAAGCAAATTAAAGGCGGTCTACGACCAACAATTAACGTAGAATTAAAATTGACACAATAGAAACACAAAACCAACAATAGACACAACGACACTTATTTTTTATAGGCTTTATAAATGATTAACAAACGGTATTGATAACGCTAGTAGTAATTACTCGCCCATGCTATGTAGATTGATGACGAGACAAAACAAGACATTTAAGATTAATTATTCTGACTACGAGAGTCATCCCCTAAAATAGATCTAGCTCTGGGTAGGCCATTTAGATCATCGTGTCTCCATTACGTGACTTCACATTTTTATTCTCCATATCATATAATTTCTGACACAATTACAAAACTAGGGATGCCGGTATAAACCGTAACCTTATCTAAGCGACATTCCTGTGGTTAGGCGTACTTCTTAGACACCGATTCGATCTATGTCCTAAGTAACAATCACTTTTTGGGTCTCATGTTAAATTACGACGACAAATAATTAAGTTGATCAAGTTTAATTACTCGTTTGAATTACAAAGCAGAGAACCTGACGTAGTCGAAGCCGTTCACAGAAAAATCAAGAACATCACAGATCTTGCTACCAGCGAGACATAGGCTCGCTACCAGCAAGCACAGATCTGAACCAGATTTGCTCGTGAAACGTCTTTTACGTCTCAGATCTACATAAACATGGGTTCGTTAATTAACTACATCACGAAATCAATACACAAAATGACTACTCCATCACGAAATAAATTAGATCTACGAATAAAGATTGCATAATCGAGTAGACATTACCCTCGAAGACGAGCGTGATTCCCACTCCTCGATACGATCTCTAACCGGAGATTCTAACGACTCCGTAATGAAAGAACATAAAATAAAGAAAACATATATTGAAAATAAAACAAATGTTGTGAATTGTATTTTGCTAAAGTATTGTAAAGTGTGTCTAATAAAATTCGTGGCTGCTCCTTTATATAGAGACTTAGACCGACTTAAAGATATCTTTGAAAACCCTAAAATACGTAGAGATAACTCCCAGCCGATCTCTCTGAATCTGCCAGCTCGCCCCCAGCGAACTGATGGCTCGCTGCCAGCGAGTCCTCTCTTTTCTAATTGGCTCGCTGGCTTTTCTTGTTCCTTACTCCACTTTTCGTGCTGCTTCGGTATTTATCTTTAATATAATCCGATTCTGCTTTGATTTCCTTTGAGATTTACTTCTTCCGATAATAGATATCTTCCGATTCATCTCAATCTATAAAATCAATATTTATTGCACATTAAATCACATTTAAATAATATAAACAGATAAATACCAAATTATATCTTATAAATCACACAACACTAAATAATCAATATAAACATGTGATTTAATATAAAATATATATTATTAATCTCATTTTAAGGACAATGTTGATGACATTTATGGGTGTAATTTGACCGTCATCAATGATAAATACAAGTTTATCATGATAATTATAGAAAGAATCCTAAGCTATTAATGCTCGATCTTTATCATTTTTAAACATAATATTTGAATAACGTGATTATCTCTTAAAATCAATGGATAGATATGGTTTAATCATTCATGCAGGATACGAAAAAGAGTCCAGAATGGACACGGCCCATGCAAGCCTAGGGCATAAGTGTTCCCTATATAAACGTTCATAAGAACTACGACAGACTTGACTCCAATACATACGTTGGATACGTAGGCAACCTGATAAAAGGACCATGCTCAGTCTAAATCACCCTCAAAAACCATCTCCTCGTTCATATTTTTCTTTTCTGTTCTCGATCCTTGATTCAATTACCACTAGATTATACGGCCCAAGTTTATGCCCGATGAAATTTTGCTTCGTCATTTGGCGCTAGAACGAGGGTCTTCTACTGGTAATTGTTTGTGATTCATCCTAATTGCATCAATGTCAAAGACATGCAAGCAGAAAGCTGCTGAAAATGCCTAGAATGGCCAGAACGACAGTAATGAGGAAGTGGAGAACGCTGATTCGAAGAATCAAACACAGCAAACCGAGGGGGTTTCCCTGGATTCAACGCAGGAAGCTCTTATTGATCAATTGGCCGTTATGGATCCTGCCACCAGACAAGGATATTCTTCAGTAAGTCGAACCAGAAGAGGATGATGTAGAGGAAAGTATGGAAGGAAAGACACCATCTAATCAAGGGAAGAGCAAGCAAGATGAAGGGGCATCTGTCACGAATAAAGGAAAGAAGCCACTGGATGCCCGGGTTAGGGAAGCTGCTCGGGCAAAAATTAATGCCATGATGGGCAAAGGATCTGACGAGTTTTCTTTTACTTTGATAGGAGTCAACTTTGCATGACTCCGGCACTCTTTTAGCCCCCATTTTGATGCATATTTGGTATATTTTGACACATTAAGGTCTCAAAACGGGTTGGTATCACATGTTTTAGAGCACAAGGGCTTTTATCATCTTTTGATGGTAAATCCTCGTTTTTATTGATATTAACCCCATTCCGAGCACTTTTACCCTCCGGAATCGTTTGTGTTTCTTGTTCGTTCATGAGATTGTAGGGTCTAGGTGTCACGAGAACCCAGAAGGCTAAGATTTATGATGATAAGTATGATCAAGGTACAAGAATGAGCCAAGGAAGAAGAAAAATGAGGAAAAGAAAGAAAAAATAGTTGGTATCTCCACGCTACGTTCTGTTCATCAGCTATTTGACCTATTCTGGAGGCATTTTCTGGTCATGTTCTTTTCATGTAAGTTGTAGATAATTTAAAGATCTTTCCAACGCATTTTGAATCACTCAAATCGGAGTTCTACACACGAAGATATCATGGTTTTACTGCAGCCAGAAAATAGCAACGTCTCAAACGCGCGTTTGAACATTTCAAACGCACGTTTCAAACTTTTTTTTGAGCACATGACGCGAAACGCGCGTTTGGGAACCTCCAAACGCACGTTTGGAGTCTTTTTCTACAGATTTTTGCCCCTATATACACCTACTTCCATCGAATTTCATCAGATTATTCTCCCCTCTCTTAGCTAAACTATACCCACTTTTTTGCTCGAAATTTGTAATAGATTAGAACACTTTCTCTTAGCTTAGATTAGCTTAAACATAGTTAGATTCTACTCTTTCCAAGCTCAAATCTCAATTCCAAACTCAAAGCATCCACCTTTTAATTAGTTTTTTATTTTGTACTTTTTGGATCTAAATTTCGAATTTCTCACTTCTATGGTAAATTTCTTCTCTCTTTTACTTATTATGGCTTTCATTTACTGTTTTATGTATGTTTTGATTAGTATAATGAGTAGCTAATCCCTTTTCATAGTCGAATCATGTGAAATTTGGTGAAATCTCCCTTTGGGTGATGAAATTGGGAGTGGGTAGTGCTTTTTATTGTTTAATCTTGCTTGTTTCATGTCTTAGAACTTATTTTAACATATTTGGGCTAGAAGATTAGTTACCTAGGTCAAATTCACACACATCAACCTTACATATGTATTTTCCGGGAAGACATGGGATAAGGGGTTCTAAGATCGCGGCGTAGATTCGGCTTAGTTGTAAAGCCCGAGCCCAATGCGAGGTTACTCGTTTTAACGTTTAAGTGGCTCTAGTGCATAACATGTCTTGTTAGTGAATCTTCTTTGGGGAAGGGTAGGTAACAAGGCATAAGGTGTTAGGAGAGAGTTGTTCAGACCTTAGCACCGGGATTATGAGTACGCACCCATGAAATTGATTGCGAGAGTTCATTTGTTATAATGCATACTCCCGGTTTTGTCTATCCTTAGGGTTGAAACTTGCTAGATGGATCATGGTTCGGCTATGTCCCTTAGTATAAAGTTAAAAACCGAGTAGTTAATCTTATTTCTTTTCTTCTCTTATCTTTAGACTCGTTAATTGAAAGGCTTAATTGTCGTTGTAGTTATAAAATACCTTAAGATCTGGTTAACCTAGACTAAGTAACACGTTCACTTTGGTACTCACATACACTTTTACATTGGGTTCGACCTCGTACTCCTGTAGCTATGCTAGCAATCGACCCGGTACACTACCGGTTAGAGAGTTAGTTTGCCCACGGTTTCGAATCTTTATAAATTCTTTTTGTTGAGGTAAATTTTAGCTCCAATCAAAATGGCACCGTTGCCGGGGAATTGTGTGCTATTTGTGATATCTTGCAAGTGAACCGAAGGCTCGGGCCTAGGTTTTATTTTATTGTTTTCTTGTTGTTTGCTTTTTGTAGTGCATGACTTGGAGATCTCAAACACCACTCGAGCCATACATACACGGGATTGAAGCTTACACAAGGCGTAGAAATAGTCAAAGAAGAAGAGATTATCAAGTAGAGGAGTCGATTCTGGTCTTTGAAGAGTGTAGTTTGGGTGAGTTGGGAGAAGGATCCGGTATGGCACAAAATGGTGAACAAGGCTTTGAAGGAAATTTGGGGGACAATAATGGGGTCCCGAATCAAAACCCGCCACTTGTCAACAACAATGCACAAGGAGGTGGGAATGGACAAGGAAATAACTTTGGGAATGTGAATGAGCAAATGCCACATAATGGTCAACATGAGGCCCAATGAAATCAAATGGATCCCCTTGTTATGCAACAGTTCAATGCATGGATGTTGAACCAATTTCTACAAAACCAAAATCAAGCTCACAATCAAGGTGTAAACGCAATACCTAATTGGTTTAACGGTCAGCAAGAGCAAAATCAAGGTGGTTTAACTTGTAGGGACTTCGTGATTGCACCCACGGCGACCATGGGGCATAGTCCAATTCGAATGCCACCGGTGGCCGCCAATAATTTGGAATTGAATAGAAATATCATACATTTGTTGGGAGACAATGCTATATTTAGAGGGACCACCACTGAAAATCCTCATATGTTCATTGATCATTTCCTACAAATTCTGCACATTACCAAGATAAATGGAGTCGGTGAAGAAGCGCTTAAACTTATGCTATTTCCCTTCGCCTTGAAGGAACAAGACAAGACATGGTATGACTCATTGGCTCATGATTCTTTGCACACTTGGGAGGACGTGGTTATGACATTTATATTCAAGTATTACCCACCATCAAAGACATTGGACATGAAAGAGGCTATTATCTTGTTTAATGCCTATGATGTAGAAGAATTGTATGAGTCTTGGGATAGATTTAAAGCGTTATTGAGAGAGTTCCCGGGGCACGGCTTGCGACCTTTTGAGGTAGTTCATGCATTTTTCCGAGGGTTGGAGCCGGTGCACCAAGGGACCTTGCATGCTTCGTGTAATGGGGATATTATGAGGATGGTACCGGAGGTGGCTATGAATCAAATCGAGAAAATTGCCGAGACCTCAAAGCAATATGTGTCTTCAAGTAGAAAAGGGCCAAGGAGTAAAAAGCCGGGATTGGTTGAAGTAAAGGAAGTGGAGACAAATGAGAAATGTCAAGCTAAGGTGCAAACGATGGAGCAAAGGTTGGAGAACCTTGAAAGAGAAAATGAAAAGGCAAGGCTTTGCCAAATATGTGGAGGCCAACATTCGGCTAAGGATTGTGGGATGACACACAAATCTCAAAATATGTCATATCCACGATCCTCAATGCAAGGACAAGCTAGTTTTTTGTCATAAGATAGTCCAACCGATCTAGCCAAGAAAATGATGAACATGTATGCCATGGGGCAACTGAGTGCGGGGAACTTGGGCTACAATCCGGTTACGAATCAATTTCAAGGCACCGAACAAGGCCAACAAAAAGAGCAACCGGTTGTGGATAATTCTCAATGTTATGAGGTGAATTTTGTGGGGCAAAGTCAAGATGGTAATTATGATCAACAAAGTGATGGTTCTTGGAGAAATAATAATCAAGGTTGGGATCAAAACCATCAAGGGCAGAATTGGAACCGGTATTTTGACCAAGGCCAGGACCGAGCTTATAGGAAAAATCAAAGTTCATTTTATCAAGCGCCTAACCAACAAGCCCAATACTATCCTCAACAATCTCAACATCAACAACAAGGGGGTACTTACCAAGCAACTCCTCCACCACTTGCTCCCATTCCTCAAAAGACTGCAACCGATGTCATATTGGAGCAAATGAACAAAAACTTTCCGGAGATAAAAAAGGACATGGTTGAGATGAACTTCAAACATGGGTCCACCATTCGGAATCTGGAAACACACATGGGGCAAATCACTGATAATGCCATGGTGAACTTGAAAGGAGGCATACCGAGCGACATGGAAAATAATCCCCAAAATGTGAAGGCCCTATTTTTGAGAAGTGGTAAAGAGATGGGTGTTGACAATGCTCGAGGATAAAGGACTCAAAATCTGTCAAAGAGAGAAAGGGGTATTGATGAAGATGATGATTTCTATAGGCCGGTTGAGGAAGAAGACTTGGAAAAAGGAAATATTGAGACAGAGTTGGAAGCAATGAGAAAAGAATTGAAGGCCGTAAAGGAAGAGTTGGTGAATGCAAAGAAGGAGAAAGTGACAGAAAAGGAAAAGGAGTTTGTGGCAATTGACATTGAAGAAGAGGAACCGAGTAAAGCAATGGAGAAGAATGACACAAGTGAGAACGCACCTCCACGCGTGAAAGGTAAGAAATGTATAATCCCACCTCCCTCTCCCAATTTTGATTTAAGTACTTTACCCTACCCACCTAAAGGTCATAGACAAAGTCATTTGAACCAAGCTCAGAACCGTTTCATTGAAATTTTGCGTAAAATTGACTTGACCATTCCCTTTCTTGAAGCACTTGCAAACATGCCTGCTTATTGTAAAGTCTTAAAAGGCTTGTTAAATGATAAGAGTAAAATGGAAGGTTTGGTATGTTTGAATGAAGAATGTTCGGCGATTTTTGATAGTAAGATACCCCCGAAAATGAGAGATCGAGGTGGGTTCACCATCCCTATTACTATTGGCGATACTGTGATTGAAAATGTGTTGTGTGACCTAGGAGCTTCTGTGAGCTTAATGCCTAGGGCCTTGTATGAAAAGTTAGGGTTGGGTGAGCTAGAACCCACGGGGATGACCTTACAAATGGCGGATAGGTCGGTTAGGACACCTATGGGGGTAGCGGAGGATGTTCTTGTGCAAATAGATAAATTTACCTTTCCTGTAGATTTTGTCGTCTTAGACATGGCGATGGATTCTAAGACTTCGGTTTTGCTTGGTCGTCCTTTCTTGATTATGAGTGATGCTAGCATAGATGTGAAGAGTGGTGATATTACTTTTCATGTGGGTAAGGAGAGCGTGGCATTGAATGTTTATAAGTCTAAATCTCTTGCTTGTCATTCTGTCGAATCTACTTTTGCTTGTGTTGTTGTTGCCACTAACCCACAGGAAGTTATGAAGTTAATTGAAGAGGACACGGTGAATGCACAAAAGGTTGTTGATGGAGTGAAGATCAAGACCGTGGATAAACCGGGATCGCCCGTCTCACCATCATTGTCTCAACCGGACCATAAGCCACTCATCATAGAACCGGGAATTGAACTCAACGGCAATGTGAAGAAATGAAGCACCCCAAGCAAAGGGCACCTTAAAGAGAAACCGGAGCGGGAACCAGAAAAGAAAATATTGAGTGTTTGGCAAGAGGTAACTTCACGAGCTAGAAGAGGTACCCCATGTGTTAACTCTACCCCTTTAAAACCCCCTCACGGTGTCTCTCATGAATATACTTATAATTGATATGCTATGTGTTTGGGTGCTTTGTGATGCTTCGTGGTTCCGGTCGTTGTTTTGGGTCTTTTGTGGTATGAGTCCGTTTAGTGCCACTACGTCGATACTAACGACGTTAAACAAAGCACTTCTACCTTTTCTCGCCTGTGCCAATAGTATAACTTTGGAAAAATTGGCATCGTATAAGTAATCTTGTCGAGCCAACGACGTAAAACAAAGGCGCTTGGGGGAGGCAACCCATCTTTTTGGTAGTAATAATGTGTTGGGAGTGGTCTTTGGGTGCAAGAGGGGAGAGTTTGGCTTAAAAGAGAGGTTGGGGTGAGAATTTCCTTTGGTTCTGGCTTTTGTACATAGACGGGGATGTTTTTATGTGAGCCTCTGTGGCCTTATTTTATGCGTGGATGCTCTTTGTTTCTTTTGATTATCTTTACATCCAGTGCAATTCCCGTCTCGTATGGTTGATATGCTTTGATACTTTGTTTGTGGCATGGCTTCTATTTTTATATATCTCGTATCTATCACCATCTTTTGGCACGTGGACTTTTCCCGTGCATGTGTTTGCCTTGGTTTTTGTTTCTATGGTTTTAGATACTCAAGATGGAGCTTACTAGAAGATGTCACGTGGGCTACTAGTGTGCCTTTCTACCGGGTTTTGGTAAAACAACTAAGTCTTTTACTCTTTTTATCTCTCACACACTGAGGACAGTGTTTCGTTTAATTGTGGGGTGGGAGACTTAGCCGTTTTCTTGCTTTTGTTGTTAAATGTGCTATATATGTGGTATACTTAGCCAATGACCGGGCTCGAGTCGATTTTGGGAAATTTTTAAAAAATTTCAAGGGTTTTTAGCACCGTGTTGTGTGTGTTATTTTCACATTCGAGTGGTGACCACCTTAGTAGGGACCCCGAATGTGTACACTGTGGTTTGATATTATCTTGAGAATGGAGATTATTAATTTCCCGTAAAGCTACAATTTGTGCACAATTTGATTACTACCATCTCTCATACCACTAGTCTCGAGGCGAAATAGAAAGGTTCACCTAAGTAGGATGCGGGATGACGGTCCTAGCGCTTCTTTGACCCGACCAGAGCCAAATAAGCCTAATCCCGAGCATTAGACCTTCTTAGCCCCCTCAGCCTTGATAGAATGGTCTGACCACCATTCATTTTATATCTATTTTGTTACTTAGTCAGAAACCTACCCTAACGCTTATTTTTTTTGGTCATGTTTCCTTCATTTTATACCCTACGAGTGGACCTAGTCTTTTGTTAGACCACACTTGCTAAGGCAAGTGGGGGAAATGGTGTTTTGAGTCGGGCCGGTGGTTTCTCGGTTTTGAGCTATAAGGAGAGGAGGAGCTCATTTGGGCCTAGTGTTTGGATTTGGCCCAAGAAGAAAAGAAAAATTTGTTCTTTCAATAAAAAAATAAAAAAAAATCAAAATCAAAGTTCAAAATATTTTGAGAAGTTCTCAATGAATAAAAGTTTGGAGTATATAGAAATAAAGGGTTGGAATCAAAGTGATGAGCTCAAAAGTTATCTTTATGACGTGGGAGTTGGGATAGTTAGATAGGTGCTAATGTATTCGATCTCGCCTTATGACACTTGAAACATGGTTGAGTTAGGCAATGAGTTCGGGTATGTTAGTATCCTATAGTTCCCTAAGTTCTTTAATTAATCAAAGAGGAGTTTGGATGGTTTGTATGGTAGAGATGAAGTGGTATACTTGTTGATTAGGTTCACTCGTACTTCTTTTTCTCCAGTTCCCAAAATATCCTTTTCGGTTAACCCCAATACCCTAGCCTAACGTTATAACATTAAAGTCCTACTTGATCGTATCTTTCCTTTGTGGCCTCAATTAGTGGAGATGCTAGGTGGTATGAGATTTGAGTGTAGACATGTTGATTGGGATTCAAACCCAATAACCTTTTTGAGTAATTGTTCTAGCTTTGCACCACACACACACTCCATTTGCTTTATAATATTGTACTGCGGTGTACATATTCGTTGTCTTACTTGTCAAGTACATCGAAAGTGAGAGTATTGCACGTACATCACAAAGTTGAATCCCTTGGTTTGTTTTAAAACGACTAATTTACTCGAGGACGAGCAAAGGCTAAGTGTGGGGTGGTTGATAGGAGTCAACTTTGCATGACTCCGGCACTCTTTTAGCCCCCATTTTGATGCATACTTGGTATATTTTGACACATTAAGGTCTCAAAATGGGTTGGTATCACATGTTTTAGAGCACAAGGGCTTTTATCATCTTTTGATGGTAAAGTCTCGTTTTTATTGATATTAACCCCATTCCGAGCACTTTTACCCTCCGGAATCGTTTGTGTTTCTTGTTCGTTCATGAGATTGTAGGGTCTAGGTGTCATGAGAACCCAGAAGGCTAAGATTTATGATGAGAAGTATGATCAAGGTGCAAGAATGAGCCAAGGAAGAAGAAAAAAGAAGAAAAGGAAGAAAAAATAGTTGGTATCTTCACGCTACGTTCAGTTCATCAGCTATTTGACCTATTCTGTAGGAATTTTCTAGTCATGTTTTATTCATGAAAGTTGTAGATAATTGAAAGAGATTTCCAACGCATTTTGAATCACTCAAATCGAAGTTCTACACACGAAGATATCATGGTTTTACTGCAGCCAGAAAACAGCAACGTCTCAAACGCGCGTTTGAACATTTCAAACGCGCGTTTCAAACTATTTTTTTTTAACAGCGAGCACATGAAGTGAAACGCGCGTTTGGGAACCTCCAAACACGCGTTTGGAGTCTTTTTCTGTAGATTTTTGCCCCTATATACACCCACTTCCATCGAATTTCATCAGATTATTCTCCCCTCTCTTAACTAAACTATACCCACTTTTTTGCTCGAAATTTGTAATAGATTAGAACACTTTCTCTTAGCTTAGATTAGCTTAAACATAGTTAGATTCTACTCTTTCCAAGCTCAAATCTCAATTCCAAACTCAAAGCATCCACCTTTTAATTAGTTCTTTATTTTGTACTTTTTGGATCTAAATTTCGAATTTCTCACTTCTATGGTAAACTTCTTCTCTCTTTTACTTGTTATGGCTTTCATTTACTGTTTTATGTATGTTTTATTAGTATAATGAGTAGCTAATCCCTTTTCATAGTCGAATCATGTGAAATTTGGTGAAATCTCCCTTTGGGTGATGAAATTAGGAGTGGGTATTGCTTTTTATTGTTTAATCTTGCTTGTTTCATGTCTTAGAACTTATTTTAACATATTTGGGCTAGATTAGCTACCTAGGTAAAATTCACGCACATCAACCTTACATATGTATTTTGCGGGAAGACGTGCGATAAGGGGTTCTAAGATCACGGCGTAGACTCGGCTTAGTTGTTAAGCCCGAGCCCAATGCGAGGTTACTCGTTTTAACATTTAAGTGGCTCTAGTGCATAACATGTCTTGTTAGTGAATCTTCTTTAGGGAAGGGTAGTTAACATGGCATAAGGGGTTAGGAGAGAGTTGTTCAGACCTTAGCACCGGGATTAGGAGTACGCACCCGTGAAATTGATTGTGAGAGTTCGTTTGTTATAATGCACACTCCCGGTTTTGTCTATCCTTAGGGTTGAAACTTGCTAGATGGATCATGGTTCGCCTATGTCCCTTAGTATGAAGTTAAAAACCGAGTAGTTAATCTTTTTTCTTTTCTTCTCTTATCTTTAGACTCGTTAATTGAAAGGCTTAATTGTCGTTGTAGTTATAAAATACCTCAAGATCTGGTTATTCTAGACTAAGTAACACGTTCACTTTGGTACTCACAAACACTTTTCCCTTGGGTTCGACCTCGTACTCCTGTAGCTATGCTAGCAATCGACCCGGTACACTGCCGGTTAGAGAGTTAGTTTGCCCACGGTTTCGAGTCTTTATAAATTCTTTTTGTTGGGGTAAATTTTAGCTCAATCATACTTCACCTTTCATAAGACAAATAGAGAATTATTATTGACCCGCCGGGTTCAAGGTTCCCAATTTGAACCCACATGATGGTTCCAAAGACCCATCAGATCACCTCTTTCAGTACATTACACAGATAAGTTTGTTTAACGCTTCCGATGAAATGAAGTGTAAAGCTTTTCCTACGTTACTGATGGGCAGGGCTCATGAATGGTTCTGTAAGCTTCCACCGAGGTCAATTTCCAAGTTTTCAGAATTGGGTAGGATGTTCCTTAATGCTTTCATCATGTCTAAGCCATTCCAGAGAAACGCTACCCATCTTCTTACGATCAGACATAAGAAGGATGAGTCTATCCTTCAATACCTCAAGAGGTTTAATGAAGAATCTATGCAAGTGAAAGATGTGGACGATCCTCTACTGATAGCCTCGTTCGTAGCTGGACTACGGGATGGGAGGTTGCACGCAAAGCTGAACAGCAAACTCCTTAGAACCATAGGGGAATTCTTGGACACTGCGTATAATCATTGCCAAGGTGTAGAGGCGAATTGGCTAAAGCGAAAGTCAGAGAAATGAGAGTCGAAAAGAGAAAAGACAGAAGATAAACTTGACAGGAAGTGGAAAGCGGTTTGGGACCAGATGACTGCCCCAATCACAGATCGGCTAGGGAAGAAATGTGCTTTGCAGGAGAGGGATTTTATCCCCCTAAATCGACCTCGGGTACAGGTTTTAGCGATCACGGAAAGGAAGGGTTTAGCCCAGACTCCTCCCTCAATGAGAGGCCCTCCAGAATGGAGGGATCAGAGTAAATTATGTTCTTACCACAAGGATGTGGGACATGATTCAAAGGATTTCCAGGACCTGATAAGGGTCATTGACGCTGCCATAATAGAGGGAAGATTGGATAAGGTCGTGGACCAATCTCAAGACCCCAAGCCTTGAGGACGAAGAGATTTCAAACGCAGGGCATACCGGCAAGATCGGGACAAGCAAGAAGAGCCGCGGAGAAGAAGAGATCGAACCCCAAATGCTGATCGGCAGATCGACAATCGCCCGATCAACACTATCAACACTATTGTAGGTGGTCCCAATGTCAGTTTGAAAGGCTTAAATGGGCATGTCGGAAAATCTGTGGTTTACGGTCCTAAGGACCCACTCCCCATGATAACCAACAATGAGGGTCTAGTCATCGAAGCCGTAGTCCACAAAATCTGGTGAAACGTATATGTGTCGATACTGGAAGCGTCGTCAACGTTTTAATTTGCTAGAAACCTTAGACTAGCTTGGAATTTTGATTAATTTACTTGGTTGTTTTGTTTTCTTTCATCATTGTATTCTGTGAACCTTTCACATTTTGATTGAAATAAAAACTCGTTTTGGAAAGGAAAAAAAAAAAGGTTTCTTCTTATTAATGTTATTGCATCTCAGCTTCTTTTCTTGGGCTTGATGTTTCTAATTATCTTAGTTTGAGTTATATAAATATTCAAACATTCTGGTTATTAATTTGAGGCGTCTTTTATTGGTACCATATATTTTTTTATTGGCAACACATATTTTACATTGACATCCTTTAATTTATTAGTTTTCATTCACTTCACCACTCAATCAAATTGCTTTTTCGGCACCACGATACACGCATAACTGCCACTGACGTTTCGTTTTGCTTCAGTGGGATTGACGTTTTTCACCAATAATACATTTATAACTATAATATCAGTGCCACTGACATTGATATTCAAAACCAACTTCAGTTCCAGTGATGCACGCACCGGAAAAGAAAAACGTCAATGACACATACGTTACGTTGCAGAAAAGAATAAAATATTATGGTGGTGTCAAATGTAATTTTTTGAGTATCAGAAGTTATTGTGCCAATAGAAGTAAAACATTGTGTCAATAGAAGTCGCTTAATTTTATTGCATCAAAAAATGAATTTCTATATCCTAAACAACCTTGATTGCTTATGTTATATTGTTAAGTTTCTTGCTGAATTCAAATGTAATTGGCTCTACAACATTTTTTTTGGGTGTGAAATTAATGTCTTGAATATATGTTGGCGCAAGCTGAAGTTCTACAGATCAATCAAGGCCCTGCGGTTCCTTTGTTCTCTCAGGTTTTGCCAGCCTCTGATACTGGGGATTTGTATTTTCTACTCTTTGGCGGCATGCCAATGAATGCGTTCGGTAGATGTTTTTTTTCCTCATTTAATGCCACTGTACTTTTTTGTTTTTTATTTTTTATTTTTAATAGTGACGATGCTGGAAATCATCGATGAAAAATCCGGGACTGTTCTCCTAATGACAACCTGCAAAAACTTCAAGAACAATAAAAAACGATTAAAGGAGGGGGTGTTTTTGGTGGTTTGGACTGCACTTGATAATGATCAAGCTCCCTACGTATCCAATGCGTGAATTGGAATCAAGTCTTCGTAGTTCCTTAGGGATTGCTAATATAGAGGGGCGTGTGCCCTAGGGTTTGTGTGTAGCTTGTCCAATATGGACTCTGATTGCCGTGTTCTCTAAGGAAAATATAAAGATGATTTGATCCCCTCGATTCCAGGAGATAATTAAGGTCGTATTTAAATATCAGGATCGAAGTAGTAATGGCTAAGGATTCTTTCCTTGTTTATTTGATTCCATGCGTGCATAAGGAGTTTGGTACGAGAAGGACTTGGGCCGACCTTGTGAGGTCGAGTAGAGATGGTCATAGGCACTAGCCGACCTGTAGAGGTCGGGAGATGGTGACCGAGCTCATGCAGCTCGGGTACAGAGGGTTTTTGCCCTTGAGGGAGGCTTTTCTCTATCTATATTTAATGTTGGGCCACTAAGGAGGTGACATGTGGATAAATTCAATTCTGGGCATTGTTATAAGAACCTCAGATCCAGCTGAGCTCTTGATGTCAGCTCGGATCTGTTTAAGGTCGTAACTCGGCCACGGTTCTCTAGACTTGCAGAGTTGATACACAGCCTATTTCGCCAATCTGGCAGAGTTCCGTTGTAACTCTGCTATGACTTTGCAGAATTCGAGGCGTCTTAGCCCATGATGGTTGCGCGGTGACGCTCAAGAACAAGGATGAAGAAAAAGTTGCGTTTAGGATTATGATTATGATTATGAGCTGAGCCGTAGAAGGTTGCCTACGTACCCTTAGCTTGTAAGGGATCAAAACCAATTTACGTAGTTCTTTGAAGATGAGAGCCCACTTTTGTCCAGGGTACGACGCTTCTATTTATAGGGCCTTGAGTTGGCTGGCTCCCGGCAGTAATCAGGCTGTTGGACGAGCTGGCAAACTGGGAAGCGGCCGAGCTGAGGTCGGTCTTAGAGTGCCGAGCTGAGGGCTTTGAGGCCTAAGAGTGTCGTTTATGAACTTTGTTGCCTAGTTGTGTTGTCTTTGTTTGCATTGAAGGATGGCGAACTAGAGGGTCAAGCGGGTCGGGCATACAAAAGACAACATCGAGAGCTTATCAGACTGACTTCTAGCGTTATGTTTTTTGGCGAGCAGGGTCAGATTAGACTGACTTCTCACGTTCGTAAGCGGACGGGTTATGATGCCACGTTATTGAGTGGACTCAATGTGCCTTTTAGTGGACATATGCTTGCTGAGTCGGACATGCAGATTGCGGAGCTCAGATTGTCTGTCCTTGGATTTTATTGAGTCCAACCTGTGGAACAGGAGCCGATCTCTGGGATGACTGAGGTGGAGCTAGCTGACGCTGGATTCAGGGTCATGGAATACGCAAGCTTGCTTTTCTTACTTGACTTTTGTACTTTGATTGTGTTTCTCACTTGTAGGGAACCTGGATTGGCCAGGACTTTTTCCCCGGGCTGGGCAAGTTTTTCAGCCATTACTGAAGTTTTGAAAAATAGGGTTGCCGACCTGCGGCAGACCAGGCTTTGTTGAATCCAATGATAAGGAGATCGAGGCTCTCCAAAAGCAACCCCAGGCTTTAGAGGTTAAGCTTAAGTTAGAAGAGAAGTTTACTGGGAAGGTCGAGCTGGAAGCTGCTATTCCAGCTCAGATTACTGAGGCCATCCAATAATATGAGGCTTCAAAGGAGTTTACTCAGGCTTTGAAGCTGCTGCTTACACCGGTCCTGAGCCACGGATATACTTTAGGCGTGGATGATGCTAAGGGTCATGTCGCCGACTTTGTCATGGACAACCTTCTTAGCAAGGCTCTTTATAAGCCTGGTCTAAAGGACTTTCCGAAGGGAGTGGACATTGTGTCCGAGTACTCTCACCGTGCTGCGGCTGCTCTTACCTTGTTTCTTGCTTCTTCAGAGCCACCACAGAGTCTAGCCCCCGGTTCTTAAATCAGTAGGCTTGTGGACTTGTAGTTTTTTACATTGAAATTTTATTTCAAATGATATTGGAATCTGTACAATTTGATAACAGAATGAGTATTTCATTAAATTCTTAGCCTTAACTTTATCCCGAGTACTTCTTTAAGTACTTGTTTTAATCCGCACTATCTTTAAGTGCTTCGTTAATGGTGAGGTATCTTGCCCTCCAGTATGCCATGCATTAGCTTGTAGTTTTGGATGGCATACTAAAGGTTTTGTCATGTTTTTGCTCGGGTTTGTCTAGCAGACAATGAATGCAGCTAAGCCCGACTTGCAGACTTAAAGACATTGGTTTACAAACTTCTTGAGTGCGACCTACGGAATTGAGTCCGACCTGCGGACTTTGGTTCGAGTCCAACTTGTAGATCTAACGAGCTTGTCTGACAAGCTTCGCTGAGTTCATCCTATGAAGCTTAGTTTGACTCTGTCCTGCAGACTTAGAATTTATCATTTGCACACTTTGTTCAGTTTGACCTGCGAGGCTTAGGTCGAATCCGTCTTGCTGATTTGACTTTAAGCTGGTCCCATACTGCGGATCTCGGATGTTAGTCCTGCTGACTTGGAATTTTACCCTTGATGAGTTTTCTTAATCCGAACTGTCAGTAACTTCATAAGTGCTTTCCACTTTATAACTGGGACGTCTTTCCCCTCAATATGCCATGCACTAACTTATAGTTTTTGGGTGGCATACTTGGTGGTTTATTTGACTAATCTCGAGTTTGACGTGTAGACTTGATTATTTGAGTCTGTCGTGTAGACTTTATTAGTTTGGTCTTTTCCGATCTTGCTGAGTCTGACATGCGGAGCTCAGGTGTCAGCCGTAGTGATTTGAGTAGAGTCTGCCCTGCGGAACTCGGCTTGTCTGGCCTGCAGACAATTTAGAGGACATGTTTGTTTGGTCCGGTGCGGGAGCGCGGCTGTTATATTTTGGTGAACTGAGTCAAAAGTTTTGCTGACTTTGCATATTAAATTTCTGCGAGCTGGGTTGGATTTGTCAGACCTCGCGTGTGTTTTACAGAGCTAGACTGGGTGGGGCTCAGGTATCATATTTTGATGGAGCCAAAAGTATTTCTGACTATTTCAGTGAGTTTGAGATTTTGATAAAATACACAATGGAACAAGTCAATATTACATTAAAATAGCGTTAAGGAGAACCTGATGGGACGATGTCTTTATCATGGGCTTGACCACATGGTGCACCAGAGGTGCTGTTGATCCTACCGTTGTGATGATGGCGCTTAGATTTGTGGAATTCATGGCAGCTAGTTGTTTCTCACAGTGGTGGGCGAGCTACGCCAGTTTGCACTGACTTCTCGCATAAATGTTTGTACGAGCGGGGCCAGACTTGTGGTGACTTCTCATTTAAAAGCACGTCGAGCAGGACCAGGTCGGACTGACTTCTCGCATGAAAGTTTAGGACGAGCAGGGCCAGGATAGTGTTGACCTCTCGTTTAAAAGCATGGTGAGCAGGGCCAGGTCGGACTGACTTCATGCGTGAAAGTTTAGGATAAGCAGGGCCATGCTAGTGTTGACTTCTCGTTTAAAAGCACGGCGAGCAGGGCCAGGTCGGACTGACTTCTCACGTGAAATTTTAGGACGAGTGGGGCCAGGCTAGTGCTGACTTCTCATTTTTAAGCACGGCGAGCTGGGCCAGGTCGGACTTATTTCTCACGTGAAAGAGTAGTGTTTGACATATTTCAAGTTTTAATGATGAGTGTCAGACTAGCTGTTATAGAGCAAAGGCAAAAATATGTCTTGATCAAATGTATAGGTTTATTAGAGTTTGATCCTTGAATAGGTTTGATCAAACAAGCACCGTAAAAAGGTCAGTTGACTTTATCAGCAGACCTCTCTAGGTCAGTAGGGTGTCTAGGTCAGTAGACTTACTAGGGACCTGCTAAAGATTGAAGGCTGAGGATTCAAACTCAATTATTGAAGGCTAATGGATCAAACTTAGTATTTAAAGTCAAGGATATGGAATCAGAATTTAGGGAATTCTGTGATGACCTAAACTTATTACGTATACCTTAAGTACAAGGTCTAAGTTCCATATGTTAACAGGTGATTGGAAATTAGTTATGTTCAAAATGGTATACTCTAACTTCACAATAAAAAGTTAGATAAGAAGAAGTCAGCTGAAGTGTTATTAAAACACAACAGACTTAGACCTACTGACAGATATATACATCAGCAGGCTGATATACTTCAGATATTTGCTGAGTATAAATCTCGATTTAATCAACGGTCACAATTGGAAGATTAAAAGGATAATGATGGATTACAAGCCTTGATTTTGTCAACAAATCAATGGTCAAGATAAAAGGAACGTTGGAAAGATTCAGAGCTTTATCCAATGGATACAAGTCAAAGGGTGGACAGTCTAAAAACTGACAAAGGCTGACTAACAGTGTTAGTACTATGAACAGAGACAAAAAGCAAGTCAAGATGGAGACAAGTCTGAAACGGCTATGTTTGAAATTCAAACATAACTCACAGGATTCTCACCAATAAATAGAAGACTCCTGATTCAGATACAAGTGATGAAAATTAAGAAGCAAAAATAATCTATCAGATCTGTCAAGAAAACTACCCTACTGACATACATTGAGCTTTAACTGACTGATCAAGAAATTTCTTCAAGTGTAACCTGCTATCAAGTTACATCAAGTATACACACTTGAAGACATCAAGCTGCTGATTATTTCATCTTGATCAAGCTGCTGATAACTGAATCATTTATTTGATTCAATCTTTCTTTTACAAGAAACCTGCAAAAGACAGAGAAGCACTTTGGTGTCAAGAACTGTTGTTTGTGGTGGAGCTGTTGAAGAGGCAATCCTACCCTTCAAGGACCCGTGAAATACTTTGGAGCAGCAATCCTACCTGTTTTAAGTGTTCAGTTTGTGAAGCCATAGTCATTGGTGAATGACAAACAGATTAGAGATTTTTGTAACTGCAACCTCAAAGATCTCTAGTGAATTTCCTCCAACATCACATGAGAAGAGTGGACTGACAGGATTACACCACCTGGAACCACTATAAAATTTGCCTTGTTACTTTCTGCATTTACTTTCTGTTATTTAGTATACTGGTCACATCAACCTACTGGAACTAGCAATTGAATCACACACTTACACTACTGAGTATCCAATACTTAGTATCATTCTTTTAACAACAAGTAATAAGGCTTAAAATAAATATATTCTGCTACAACAAATTTAGTTACATCAACAGTTAGCAGACTACTGAGTGGTCAGCAGACTACAGAGCAGTCAGCAAGCTACTGACCTTGCTGAGTTTGTTAACTCCAAAAGTTTTAAGTGTTAAGTTTATTCATGCCCCCCTCTAAACTTAACCAAAGCCTTTTCAAGGGACCAACAATTGCTATCGGAGCAGTGCTTCTGTTCTGAAGTAATCCTACTTGTTGTACTTGTGAAAATTCTTTGAAAACTTTTTCAAGTTTCTGATTTTCAAAGCTTTGCATCATGGATAACAACCAGTATGCTAGGACTATGTTGATGTGCTCTCTAGATTGTTTTGATGAGTATAAAAATCGTATGCAGGCTTATTTAGCTGCAACACATGATGAAATGATGGATGTGCTGACTGATGGACCACTGGAGATCACAAAGGCCATAACAGTGGGCAGTGAAACTCAGTATGTTCCAAAGCCAAAAAGAGAATGGGGTGTTGAAGATAGAAAAAGAGCAAACCTCAACAATATTTCTATTGATATCATTTACAGAACTTTGGATAGCAATATGTACATGAAAGTGAAGGGATTCAAAACTGCAAAGGAACTTTGGGAAAAATTACAACTTATCTGTGAAGGCACTGATGCTATCAAGAAAAACAAAGTCAGTGTAGCCAAAAGAAAGTTCCAAGATTTCAAAATGAAATCAAATAAAACCATTGAGCAAATGGAGTCAAGATTTAATGCTATCATGGATGAACTCACCCTGCTGAATGTAGTATACACAAATGAAGAGATCAATACAAGAATTTTGGAAGCCCTACCTGCAAAGGAAGTTCGGGAGATGAAGGTTACTTCCATAGAAGAGTCCAGGAAACTACATGAAGAGGATACCTTCAAATTGTTTTCAGATCTTAAAGCATATGAATTCAGTAAGAAACTTGTTCCTGATACTGAAAAGGAAGAACCAAAGACTACTGCATTGGCTGCTGAATATAAAGAAGAATCATCAGGTGGTCAAGATGATCTATTGGATGAAATGCAAGAGCAAATAGCCCTACTGAGCAAAAAGATCAGAATGATGAAATCAGGAAGGGGTTCTCCAAGAAATTTCACCAAGAAATCTAGTGAAAAGAAGAAGGATAAATCCAAAAAAGATAATGATTATTTGTGCTTTCATTGCAAGAAACCAGGACACATCAAACCTGACTGTCCTGACTTGAAACAGAAAAAAGGAACCTGATCATCTGTGCTTCAACTGCATGAAACCTATATAAACATGGGCCCGTAAATTAACTACATCACGAAATCAATACGCAAAACGACTACTCCATAACGAAATAAATTAGATCTACGAATAAAGATTGCATAATTGAGTAGATATTACCCTCGAAGACGAGCGTGATTCTGACTCCTCGATACGATCTCTGACCGGCGATTCTAACGACTCCGTAATGAGAGAACATAAAATAAATAAAACATATATTGAAAATAAAACAAATGTTGTGAAATTGTATTTCGCTAAAGTATTCTAGTGTGTGTCTCAAATGAAATTCGTACAGCTCTATTTATAGGGGGTTCAAGCTAATTTAAAGATATATTTCAAAATATCAAAACAATTAGAGATAACTCCCGGCCGATCTCCCGAAAAAGGAAAACTCGCCCCCAGCGAGTGCTCCAGTCGCTGCCAGCGAGTCCCTGATCTCCGGATTGGCTCGTTAGTTCTTGTCATGCCTTACTCCTCTTTTCGTACTGATCCGATTTTTATCTTCAATGCATTCCGAATTTGCTTTGATTTATCTTGTAATTTAATTTGTCATTTGCAATTATCCTCCAAAATTATCTCAATCTACAAAATAAATAATTATCCCAAAGTAAATCATATTTAAATAATAAAAACGGATAAATACCAAATTATATCTTATAAATCACACAACACTAAATAATCAATATAAACATGTGATTTAATATAAAATATATATTATTAATAATCTCGATTTAAGGACAACGTTGATGACTTTTACGGGTACAATTTGACCGTCATCAACTGCCCCCCACTTAGACTTTGATCGTCCCGAACAAAGCATCACTAAGTCATTCCCCAAGACAACATTTTCCATGGTCAAATCATACTTACACAGGAAACTCGAGTCAACTCATACCATTCATGCTCATAAGATATTCATTATTCACTACTCGTTATGAATCGAAGTGATGTGTGCATGTGCATTAAGTTTTATATATTCGTGGCAAGATCAAAGTTTATGCTAACTTCACAGTCTTAACCTACCAACATCAGCATTCCCACTTCTTAAGCCTCGCAATGGTTAAAACATGGTGAAATAAGCAAGAGCGTCATCCAAAAGGTTTTTGGACTCGGAGGCCGAGAAATAACTCAAAGCCTCTTAAAAACTTGACTTTATTCGCATTTTCATAACTTCAAGCATTAACAAAACTCAAGAAAGAAACTTGCTTTAAAAGTAAATTATGCATTGCAAGAATCCATCTCTCATAGATTAGTCAATAGCATTGAATATTACCACAAGCGCGAGGCTACTTTGGTAACGTTACTACAAGCCCAGTGTTTAACACATTGTTAAAACACAGATAATTCTCAAGCTTATTACTCCGCTTTGATGGCTAGAAGATAGGAATACATCAGCAGATAAATTTTGACTGTAGGTTTGCATAACCAATCATCTACGCAATGTATACATAATTCTTTCAGTTATTATAATTTGTGCGGTATTCGTCGATTCAAATTGAGTAATTGAATAATAAACAACTATTTGCAATCGTTAACATGAATATCCTTGAGTTTACATTCACACAAGTATAAAATGATCACGTAGTCATGCAACTTGGTTCCTTTCCTACTGATTCCAAGTATAAGAACTCACAATTCTAAGGGTACGAGCAAATTACTTTGGCATTTGTTCAATTTTATCATTTTTCACCGATTTTTATCATTTTTCACCGTTTCATTCAATTTTTAATTATAACACATCATAGCTAAGTCTCCTACCCCCCACTTAAACTTGGCATTGTCCCCAATGACAAAGAAAAAGGAGAATGTAAGAAAAAAGACTTAGCTCTGGAAACGGCTCTCAAGCAGAAGCAAATTATCGGAGTTATGCAAGCACGTCGTGGAGAAGCAAACGAAAACCTGTTTAAGCAAACCAAACAGAAACTCCACAAAACCGTTAATAACATGTCAATGGAAGTTATAACATAATGTGGCAGTAATTAGATATAGAATATCCAAAAACAAATTAAGCCACTTTATTTCATACAACCAATGACAAGGAAAACCAAAGAGTTAAAACTACAAAACTCACATGGCGGCTATAAAGGAAAAAACCTCGTTTATTCCGAACATAGACTCGGAACATGGCGAGATGAAAAAAACCTTAACAGTCTCATGCTACTTTATTCAAACAAAACAAAAACAAAAGATAGTTTTCAAGAAATAGTTCTGAGGTTATAGTCGCCAGCTCGACTTAACTCAACGATGGTTTAAGTATAGGTAGGATCTTCAAGAGTGAAGACTTCCTCCTCTGTTCCTTGACCAAGAACAATGTAACGTTTGACACGGTGTCCATTAACCACAAAAGTGGATTGATCCTTAAGGTTTAACAATTGAACAGCTCTAGAAGGGAAAACCTTACTCACTTGATAAGGGTCATACCATCGTGATTTTAACTTGCCAGGAAAGAGTCTCAAGAGCGAATTGTAAAGAAGAACCAGATCACCTTCCTTAAAGGTGCGGTCCAATATCTTCTTGTCATGAAATTTCTTTGTGCGCTCCTTAAATATTTTCGCATTCTCATAAGCTTCCAGACGAAACTCCTCTAGGCGAGTCAACTCTAACAATCTTCTTTCTCCAGCTACTTTCATCAAAATTCAACATACGCGTAGCCCACATGGCACGGTGTTCAAGTTCAACTAGTAGATGACGTGCTTTTCCAAACACAATTTTATAAGGGGACATACCAATAGTCGTCTTATAAGCAGTACTATAAGCCCATA
This sequence comes from Gentiana dahurica var. dahurica, assembly GCA_024500145.1. NCBI lineage: Eukaryota > Viridiplantae > Streptophyta > Magnoliopsida > Gentianales > Gentianaceae > Gentiana > Gentiana dahurica. The sequence continues at coordinate 77,981,643 of CM044899.1, read as the reverse complement.
AAGCATCATCTAATCTCAACGACCAATCCTTTCTAGTCGTATTCACAGTTTTCTCCAAAATGCGCTTTATTTCTTGATTTGTAACCTCAACTTGTCCACTTGTTTGAGGGTGATAAGCGGTAGCTAACTTGTGTCTAACCCCGTACTTAATCATCAACTTTTTTCAAATGGCTAATTGCAAAAATGGCTTCCATTATGACTAATAATGGCACGAGGTGTTCCAAACCGCGTAAAAATATTCTTCTTCAAGAACTTCAGTACAACTTTTGCATCGTTAGTAGGCGAAGCAATGGCCTCAACCTATTTGGACACGTAGTCGACCGCCAATAAAATATAGCGGTTGGACAAAGACGAAGTAAAGGGTCCCACAAAATGAATACCCCAAACATCAAAGAGTTCCACCTCTAGGATATTCTTCAGTGGCATTTCATTCCTTCTCGAGATATTTCCCGTCATTTGGCAAGAATGATAAGATCTAGCATATTGATGCGCATCTTTGAACAAAGTGGGCCAGTAAAAACCATATTGGAGAACTTTTGCAGCCAACTTGTCTCCTCCATAATGTCCTCCGGCCTCATAAGCGTGGCAATGTCTAAGGATATCATACATCTCCTCTTCCGGCACACATCTCCTGAAGACATTGTCGGATCCTAGATTAAACAGATAGGGCTCTTCCCAATAATAGTGCCTAAGATCCTTAAAGAATTTCTTTCTTTCTTGGGGGTTGAGATTTGGTGGCAAGTATTTCGCGGATAGATAATTCACAAAGTCTTTAAACCATGGTTGTTTCTTCTCCTTCACAACCTCAACACGCGAAGATACTGCAGCGCAATCATCCTTTCCATGTATAGCCGTGATGGAGAATAACTGTTCATCAGGAAATGTTTCTCCAATCTCGGTCATTGGTTCATCATCCTCTATTTGTAAACGGGAAAGATGATCCGCAACCAGATTCTCAGATCCTTTCTTATCACGGATTTCTACATCAAACTCTTGCAATAGTAGAATCCATCTCAATAACCTTGGCTTGGAATCTTGTTTTGCTAAAAGATACTTCAAAGCTGCATGGTCCGTCCAAACAGTGACTTTAGATCCTACTAAATAAGATCTAAACTTGTCAAAAGCAAAGATAACAACCAGAAGCTCTTTCTCAGTAGTTGCATAATTCCTTTGAACAGTATATAAAGTTCGACTAGAATAATAGATGGGCCTGAAGATCTTGTCTTTTCTTTGTCCTAAGGCAGCACCTACAGTAGTATCGCTTGCATCACACATCAACTCAAAAGGTAGATTCCAATCAGGTGCAATCAGAATGGGTGCAGTAATAAGCATGCTCTTCAACTCATTGAAAGCTTTCATGCACTCATTTGTAAACACAAAGGGCACATCCTTGGCCAATAACTTAGTAAGAGGTTTAGAGATTAAGGAAAAGTCCTTCACAAACCGACGATAGAATCCTGCGTGGCCAAGAAAACCTCGCAATGTCTTAAGATTGGTTGGTGGTGGAAGTTTTTCAATCACCTGTACTTTTGCTCTATCCACCTCTATGCCGTTTTTTGAAATACGGTGGCCAAGTACTATACCTTCAGTAACCATAAGATGACATTCCTCTCAGTTAAGTACCAGATTCGTCTCCTCGCATCTCTTCAACACTCGTGCTAGATGCGTGAGACATGAATCAAAATCATCTCCAAATACGGAGAAATCATCCATAAAGATCTTCTAGGAAAGCTTCAACCATATCAGCAAACAGAGAAATCATGCATCTTTGAAACGTTGCTGGTGCGTTGCACAAACCAAAAGGCATTCTATTATAATAAAAGGTTCCATATGGACATGTCAAAGTGGTCTTTTCACGATCCTCGGGTGAGATATGAATTTGATAATATCCTGAGTAACCATCAAGGAAACAATAAAATGCATGTCCGCTCAGTCTCTCGAGCATTTGATCAATGAAGGGAAGAGGGAAATAGTCTTTGCGAGTTGCATCATTCAACTTCCTAAAGTCAATGCACACTCTATGACCAGTAATGAGTCTAATAGGAATTAACTTGTTTAACTCATTAGCTTGCACCGTCAAACCCCCTTTCTTCGGAACTACGTGGATCGGGCTAACCCATTCACTATCAGAAATAGGGAAGATGATTCCCATTTCTAACATCTTAATAACTTCATCCCTATCCACGTCCTTCAATTGTGGAGTCAACCTTCTTTGGGGTTGTGCAACCGCTTTCTTTGCAAGATCGACGGAGATTTTATGCATGCAAACACTAGGGCTAATGCCTTTAATGTCAGCTATTGTCCATCCAAAAGCCCCACGATATTCTCTCAACACTCTCATCAGCTTTTCTTCTTGTATTTCAGTCAAGGCAGAAAAAATAATAAGCGGCAAGGTATCATCTTGAAGGAATACAAACTTCAAATGTGCAGGCAGAGGCTTCAACGTCTGATTGGTAGGTGGTTCTTCTAACGAGATCTTTAACTTTTGCCCGGTTAGCTTGAGTTCAAAGAACTTATGCCACGTCGGTTTATGGTAGAATTTCTCAACCTCTGTAGACTTCATCTCTTCTACATGGCCAGGGGTTCCTCTACTACATCTAGGCCATATCACTTTCTCTTCCTTGCTCTTTTCATATGGTACTTCATCCTCTAATTCTAAGGTACCCTCGAGGAAATCCTTAATATCCTCATATTGTTGGACATCATTGACAAGCTTGTCAACAGAATCCAACATGAAACATGCATCCTCTCCATCATTAGGTGTCTTCATAGTGTCAAGCACGTTGAATGCTATTTCATCACCATTAACTCTTAACACTAACTCTCCTTTGTAAACATCGATAAGCATCCTACTAGTGGCCATAAAAGGTCTTCCTAAGATTAGGGGCACTTCGTTGTTAGCTTCCATATCTAGCACAACAAAGTCTACAGGAAACACAAACTTCTCAACTCTTACTAGCACATCCTCAACCACTCCACAAGGTTCTTTAACCGATCGATCAGCTAATTGCAAAGTCATTGAAGTCTTTTTAAGGTCTTTCATACCTAGCTTTTGAAAAATGGATAAAGGTATCAGATTTACGCTCACTCCTAGATCACACAAGGCCTTGTTCAAACACACATTACCTATTGTGCAGGGAATGAGAAAACTTCCCGGATCCTTGCACTTAGCGGGTATCTTATGTTGAAGAATGGCTGAGCACTCCTCATTTAGGCAAATGGTCTCTAAATCTAGGAGTTTCCTCATAGTAGAGACAGCTTCTTTTAAGAACATGGTGGACTCAGGCATCTCAGCAAGTGCTTCAACTAAAGGTATATTGATGTGTAACTTTCTAAAAATATCAATGAACTTATTATACCTTTTGTCATCAACCTTAGGCTTAGATTTGCGTGGAGGATACGGTAAGGTTGAAGGATCGACATCAGTGAAAATAGGATACTTGTTATTATAAAGCTCCACTCTAGGGCCAGCAGGTTCCTTATAGGTTTCTTGCTCGGGTAAAGTTCCAGAGGCATTTCCTTCCTTGCTTGGCTCACCATCTTTACTCTTTACGGTTTTCCCTTTCTCTTTTAAAGATGGTTGAGTTACTTCTTTCCCACTTCTAGTCATGATCGTATTCAAATCCTTAGGATTCTTATCAGTGGTGCTTGGCAATCCTTTAGGAGGTTTGGTTGAGACTTGCTCAGCTAATTGTCCTATTTGGTGAGTGAGATTCTGGACTATAGCTTCTTGATTGGTCACCTTAGCATCGTTATGCTGACAATATTGGCTAAAGTTAGTGGCAAACTCAGCCATCAAATTTGAAAGTTGTCCCATATTGTCAGTAACGACGTTGCTCAATTTTTCTATCGCAGCTTCCCAACCAAAAGTTTTAGTTTGCTGTGGTACATAAGTAGTAGGCGGTTTAGGCCCTTCTCCTGCATTAGGGTCGCTATATCGGAATCCAGGATGGTTATAATTAGGCTTATATCCTCCTCATTGATTTCCTTGTCTCCCAATATAGTTGGCTTCTTCAGTACCAGTATTCTCACTTTGAGGAATTACTTCGATTCCAGTCCCTTTCTCTACTCTTGCCATCCTCTCTTGCATTCCATCTACCTTATTGTTGATAACAGACAGTTGTTCTATGTTGGTCCCAGAGAAGGGTGAAACTATAGTCAGAGGGGGGGGGGTGAATGACTATAGTGGAGTTTCAAAAACTTTTCTTTTATTTAAAAGCTTTTGGGCAGCGGATAAATCCCTTCTTACTATGTTGTTTTCAAATCAGTTTAGACAATCACAGAATTAAGTTATGGTGTAGGCAAATTAATTAAATGCTGTAAAGTAAATTGCAGAAATTAAATTGACACAAGGCTTATAGTGGTTCAGGGTGGTGTAATCCCTTAATCCACTCTTCTCCTGTGATGATCGGAGGAATTCACTATTGTTTTCACAGATACAATAGTATGATTGTCCTTGGCTTCCCAAGCTTCACAATCTACAAGACTATGACTCCTTGACTGCAACAGCTTCAGTGATTCAGTCTCCCTTGCTGCTCCTTAAGATCAAAATCCTTCAACAGCTATCACAGATTCAACTCCTTCTCATATTGCCTCTGATTCAGTTGCTTCAGTTTGATGTGAATGTGATTCACACACTTGGTTGATCAAACTCAGCCCCAAGTAAGACTTTGTAGCTCTGATATCTGAGTTGATCACTAGATGTTTCCTTGTAAGTTCAGAGAGAAGACTTTTCAAATTGACAGAGTTTTCACTTGATTTTTATGTTCAGTTCGACACACTTCTCTGTCTGTCAATGCCTTCTATTTATAGCCTTGAATAACCTTGATTTTGAAATTCCGTCCGTTGGCTATATTAATGAGGGAATAATCCTTGATTTTATTCTTGATTCCCCCTTAATTGCATTCTCCTTGATTTCAGTGATCGGATTCTTTCTTCAAACGTATAGCTGAAAATCCGTCCTTGATTGATCCTCTATTGATTGTGCATTTAATGCATGATCTTCTGAATCTTCAACGTATACTAAATCTGATCTGGTAAGTGTTACTTCGCCGTTTTTAGAACGGTCGAGTGATCCTTCTGACTTAGCCGTTTTAGCTTTTCCTTCACCGTTTCGTCTTTACTCAGCCGAAAGTGAGTCTGCTTTGCCGATTCACTGTTTTCTTCTTTGTTTCTGTTTGAGGAGAATCTTTGTACTTCACTGATCTTTGATTGGGGTGAGATCAGTGTACACCATATTTGAATATTAATGTACATCGCTTGTAGTATAACTTAGACTTGTCCAAGGTCATCACAGACTTCCTTGGTTACAAGTCAGACCTTTAATGTCTGCATTGCTTCTCTGCTGGTGCTTGGCTGGTTTCACTCTGCTGAATATCTGTTTTTGCTTTGCCGTCCTACCAACTAGTACAATACTTGTCTGACTTAACTTATACAACATGTCAGACTCTAAGTAAACACTTATACAGAGAATTCTAACTTATTTCAGACTTTCTATAACAGCTGGTATTGCCATCATCAAAATATAATAAAATGTTCCTAACATTCTAAGATTTTGGCAGATGCACTATCCTTAAATATGTCAGCGGCCATCTTCACAGTAGCTATGTCATTGCCTCCCCATTGACTATTCATTGCTATTTGCCCCATCTTTCCTTGTGCCTCCTCAGGAGATAAAAGAACAAACGCTCCATTTGTAATACCCTACTCCCGACCCCTAGGTCCACTGGGGTCATTATAGGAGGAGTTGCGAAGCTCTCGCCGTGACTTCAATAACTAGACTAAAAATCCCAAGATAATCAACCTAATCCACAATTTAACATAATAAATCCACTAGTCAATTTTACATCAATTCAATAAAATATTTCCATTACAATATTACAACCCTTAAAATTACAAAAGCTCTCAAATTAAATGAAGTACCAATAATACATTAATTTCAATTTCCTCGGATCTCGATCAATATCATCTCTTATAATATTCATTCCCCTCGATCATTAACATGTGACCTGTATTTATAATTATAGAAAAACAAAACAAAACAAAACAGAGAAACAACGAAAACGAGGCGTCAGCAAAGGGCTGGTATGAGCCACGTGTGCAAGTGTTATACTATATATATAAAAATATAAAAACAACTTTTATAAAAATTTGCAGCGGAAACCTTTATTAATCTTGCAAAACGAGTTAGTAAATAATTCTTGAAGAAAATAAAAGACAGAGATAATAAGTCAATTTTAAAAGTTTTATAGTGCACGAGAATTAAGGAAAACATGTCGAGTTTATTTTACAAGCACCAGCTTTGGCCGAGCCGATGAGTCAAGTACCGCCCAAACACCATATTTACCTAGGGATTTCAACCGCACATCACGAGAACTAGCCATGCCTGACAACTCCGGCCGATTGTCAGGGAAAAGAATCAACCTTCACCGTGCAAACCTCCTACACGGCTCCAGCCAACCCTATCCATGCCCTAGGACCCACGCACCAACCGTCAGCCCTTGCTTTCCCGGCTGTAGCATTAATCTTCGAGGAAAAGGTACCGTCCCCACTCTTACGAGTGAGCACTCTAGCTACTGTCGGAAAGACTTCGAGTCAAGAGGCCCCGAGACCGGTGACTAGCCGTTCTCTTAGAGCAGTAACTCTAATCCCCCTAGCCACCAGAGCTTTGACACTTTCGTGCCACGAGCGAGTTAAAAAGATCATTCGATATATACACACAAAACATTTGAAAATAATATAAAACACACTTTGGCTTTATATCAAAATAAAAGACTCACCTCCGGTCCGACAACTAAATGAATGTGATGTGCAGTTTACATATTCAAGTTTCCTTCTCGATTCAATGCTCTATTACTATTCATCCACCTAAAATGCGAGATCATCATTCACCTATTAGCCACCAAATATCTTATAATCAAATAGGGTTGAACTCCTATATGCCAACCACAACACTTCTGTCACCATAATGCAGAACCTTGAAGCACAAAGGAAAGATGGTTTTGGTCAGATTACGGAATCATTACTAACGATCTATCGAAAGAAATAATCGAGGCTGAATGGTGTTTGATCGTACCAGAAAAAGTGTAGCTAAAATGATGAAAAAGTATGGATGATGGCCAGCCTCGAAGCTATGTATCGGCAATAAATTCCCCATAGAAAACGTTGATCTCTTGCTTCCGGTGCGGCAAAAGATTGATGAAGTTAAATACATGGTGACGGCAGCAAGAATGAATATAGGATAGTCACTTTGATTGATAAAAGTCTATTGTTTGAATGTATAAGCTGTATGGCTTCTGCCCTCTAAAATTCGTCTATCTATATATAGGAGTACACTTATGGTTCCTGAACTTAAAAACAATACTTCCTCATTTATTAATAATATTAATATGTCTACAGTTATAAACCTTATCACTACTTCTATCCATTAATTGACTAACTCATCAACGCATAGCAACGGCTAATAAATATGGAAACGTTTTTAAACTGTAACTTACAATGTTTGGGGACTAATTATTTGCAAATTTAAGATGTAGGTATTTCTATTATTATTATTAAATATATTCATATTTATCTCAAGTAACTTATTTTTCTAAAAAAATCCAAATCAAATATGTAAGTCAATTTAACCATGCATGTATTAAAATATGGTCCGTAAAACTAATTTGTAAAAGTTTAAACATTAAATCACACGTATGTGTACCGAAGAAATAAGTGGATCAATTTTATAATGATGAAAATAGTTTAATAATTATGCACAAGGAAGATATATATTAATTTAGTACTAGTAATTTTGGTAAATAAAATAAAATTTAATAACCAAAACTTTTGAAGTACTAAGAAAAATCTCGGTATACCTAGTTCGAAAAATTGGGGCGTTACACCATTGCTAGAGGCGTCTACTCTAATTTTCTCAGTCTCTCTCAATCCAATGTAAAAAGTTTGCATTAATAGCCAAAGAGAGATATCATGATGAGGACACTTTCTCATAGCTTCCTTAAAACGCTCCCAAGCTTGATCAAAACTCTCCCCAGGTTGTTGCTTAAATCCTAAGACATCCTGGCGTAACTTAAAGGTTTTTCCTAAAGGAAAATACTTATTCATGAATTTTTGCAACAATTGTTCCCAAGTAGTGATAGATCCAGCCTCTAAAGAGAGAAGCCATTGCTTAGCTTTATCTTTCAAAGTGAAAGGGAAAAGCTTAAGACGAATGTTGCCCACCGGGATTAATTCTGGCTTCACAGTGCTAACGATTTCCAAGAAATTTGTCACGTGAACACCAGGATCCTCGTTTTGGATTCCATGAAAAGTGGAATAGTTGGTCACCATTTGAATTACATTAGGCCTAGGGTGATAGACTTCCGCAGGGTCTTGCGGTGCTACGATAGCGGGAATGAATTGCTCAATAGTAAGTGTTGCATAACTCTGTAAAGTACGCCTCGATCCTTGAGCTAGGGCTTGGTTTCCATTATTCGCATTAAGATTAATCGCATTATTAACATTATTGGCATTATTAATAACTTGTTCAGGATTAAGTACCTGGTTCGGATTGTTCAGAATGCCTTCCATTTTTGCCTCAAATTCAGAATGCTCAGAATGATCGGTTGTATGTCCTTCTTCCAATCCTTGCTCGCTTTCCTCAAGATTTGGAACCTCTTCTCCTTGTTTAGCCAGTTCTCTAGCTAACTTCCTATTTCACCTCGCAAATTTCTCTATTTCAGGATTTTATGGCTCAAGCGGTTCTTTCACCTCGCAAATTTCTCTATTTCAGGATTTTATGGCTCAAGCGGTTCTTTCGATTTCTGAGTTGCGTACTATAAAATAACAAAAAACAATAATACAATTAAAAACTTAAAGGGCTAGGCCTTTAACTAGACTATATAAAAAAACAAAACAAAAACAGACTCTAAAAATTATAAAAAATACGAAAACACAATGCAGAAACTACGTAAAACGAAACAAAATAGAAACCGACCAGAAAATCTGGCTTGTTCCTAGCGAATTCAGGGCTGGCTGGGAGCAAGTTCACCAAATTCTGGGGGACTGCCCTGAGTCGTTTTATGACACTTATAGGTTAACTTTATACTGCGAAAAATAATTTAATAGACACTATTCACAATATTTACGAATCTACTTTTAATAAAATAAGCTATACTTGATTAATGACACGAGTCCCCGGCAACGGTGCCAAAAACTTGATGTCGGGTCAAGTAATAAAAATACTCGACACCTAAATAACGCACTAGCAAGAGAACTTGGTTCAATCGTAGTATAGTTAAATATAGTCGAGGTCGATCCCACAGAGACTCGGCTTAAACGAAATATGACTTATTAAACTAAAAGAAAATTAAAGGCGGTCTACGACCAACAATTAACGTAGAATTAAAATTGACACAATAGAAACACAAAACCAACAAAAGACACAATGACACTAAGACACTTATTTTTATAGGTTTTATAAATGATTAAGAAACGGTATTGATAACGCTAGTAGTAACTACTCACCCATGCTATGTAGATTGATGACGAGACAAAACAAGACATTTAATATTAATTATTCTGACTACGGGAGTCATCCCCTAAAATAGATCTAGCTCCGGATAGGCCATCTAGATCATCGTGTCTCCATTACGTGACTTCACATTTTTAGTCTCCATCTCATATAATTTCTGACACAATTATGAAACCAGGGATGCCGGTATAAACCGTAACCTCATATAAGCAACATTCATATGGTTAGGTGTACTTCTTAGACACCGATTCAATCTCTGTCCTAAGTAACAATCACTTTTTGGGTCTCATGTTAAATTACGATGAAAAATAATTAAGTTGATCAGGTTTAATTACTCGTTTGAATTACAAAGCAGAGAACTTGACGTAGTCGAAGCCGTTCACAGACAAATCAAGAACATCACAGATCTTGCTACCAGCGAGACATAGGGTCGCTGCCAGCAAACTCAGATCTGGACCAGATTTGCTCGTGAAACGTCTTTTACGTCTCAGGTGTACATAATCATGGTCTCGTAAATTAACTACATCACGAAATCAATACACAAAACGACTACTCCATAACAAAATAAATTATATCTCCGAATAAAGATTGCATAATTGAGTAGACATTAGCGTGATTCCCACTCCTCGATACGATCTCTAACCGGAGATTCTAACGACTCCGTAATGAGAGAACATAAAATAAATAAAACATATATTGAACATAAAATAAATAAAACATATATTGAAAATAAAACAAATGTTGTGAAATTGTATTTCGCTAAAGTATTCTAGAGTGTGTCTCAAATGAAATTCATACAGCTCTATTTATAGGGGTTCAAGCTGATTTAAAGATATATTTCAAAATATCAAAACAATTAGAGATAACTCCCGGCCGATCTCCCGAAAAAGGCAAACTCGCCCCCAGCGAGTGCTCCAGTCGCTGCCAGCGAGTCCCTGATCTCCAGATTGGCTCGCTGGCTCTTGTCATGTCTTACTCCTCTTTTCGTACTGATCCGATTTTTATCTTCAATGCATTCTGAATTTGCTTTGATTTATCTTGTAATTTAATTTTTCATTTGAAATTATCCTCCAAAATTATATCAATCTACAAAATAAATAATTATCCCAAAGTAAATCATATTTAAATAATAAAAACTGATAAATGCCAAATTATATCTTATAAATCACACAACACTAAATAATCAATATAAATATGTGATTTAATTAAAATATATATTATTAATCTCGATTTAAGGACAACGTTGATGACTTTTACGGGTACAATTTGACCGTCATCATAAGGCTACTGAACCAAGTACCAGAATTGGTCCTAAGTTTGTGCCTGCACATGATCCAACTCTCAAAAAGGTTGCTGAGGCAGTAAAGCCTTCTGATAATGCTTCAAAGAAGCAAAATCAGAAGTCAAAAAGGTCAACAACACCTAACAAAAAGGGTAAATCCAAGGGTAGGACTGCTGGACCTTCTAGACCTACTGATAGGAGACCTGCTACCAAGTCTGCTGGACCACAAAAGGGCAAAAATTAGAAATATTCCAAGGATAAGAATCCTAAACCTAAAAATGTTAATCATTCTAGGGATACTTATCTCATGAGAAAAGGTAGATTATTCCCTACTGATGAAGATTGGAATGTTCCTGTCCCTACTTCTAGAAACAATAGACATAACCATAATGCAAGGGTAAAACCTCAGCAATGGAATCAGCAGAGGACTCAACAGAGGACTTATTTAAGACCTCAGCAGGGACCTCAGTAGACTCCATAGTATAGGGATGTTCCTAACAGACAGCAACCTTATGGTTATGCTAGTGCTTCTAACAATGGAAATCACTTCAAACAGCATTATGTACCAAAAGGCCAGAAACCATATGTGAATCCTACACAACCAAATGTTAGATTTTATGGAAATGTGGGATACATATATGAACAAAAGTGTAATGCTTTTCAAAGTAGACCTTATGGAAATTTGCCAAGGGTCATGCTTACCACTGACCACTATGGACCCAAACAGTTTTGGGTACCTAAAACACATTAACTTTGTTTTGTAGGGTGTCTGGTACTTTGACAGTGCATGTTCCAGACATATGACAAAGAATAAGCACTGTCTGACAAACTATGTGGCAAAGGATGGTCCAAGAGTGAATTTTGGCAACAAGAACACACCAGGATATACAAGAGGATATGGAACACTGGTGAGGAATGGATTGACTATCAGAAATGTTGCATTTGTGGAAGGACTGGACTACAACCTACTGAGCACTGGACAATTTTGTGACATGGGTTACAAGGTCACTTTTGACAAAGTTTACTGTATTGTTATTAGTGAAAGAGGTGAACAAGTTGTGTTGGCTGGAAGGAAACAACAAAACAAGTATGTTGTGGATTGGTCTACTGCTGTTCCAGAAACATGCCTGATTGTGCATACCAAGTCAGAACTAAATTGGTTGTGGCATAAAAAGCTGAATCATCTCAATTTTGATGATATAAATCTATTGGTGAAAAAGAAGTTGGTGATTGGTTTACCTGAGATCACATTCAAAATGGATGCTATAATTGATGCATGTCAGCAAGGTAAACAAACCAAGTCAAGCTTCAAGTCAAAAACTAAACAATCAACAAAAAGAGTTTTAGAGCTGATGCACATGGATTTCCTTGGACCAGTAATACCAACAAGTGTAACAGGAAAGAAGTACACTCTGGTAGTTGTGGATGATTATTGAAGATACACTTGGGTAGTATTTATGAATAAGAAAAGTGAAACACTTCAAAAGATGCCTGAACTTTTGAAGAGATTGCAAAATGAGAAAAGTTTGACAGTAGTGAAATCAGATTAGACAAGGGTACTGAGTTTTTCAATAAAGTCATAGAAGAAACAGGGCCTTGAAGGAAGCAGGGAGGACTATGATTTGTGAAGCATTACTACCTGAAAGATATTGGGCTGAAGCAATCAATACAACATGCTATACACAAAATAGGACCTCAGTAAACAAAAAGCTACTGAAGACACCTTATGAGATATAGAATGGAAGAAAACCACATATATCTTATTTCCATCCATTTGGAAGCAAGTGTTTTATTTTGAATCATAAGGAACAACTGAAGACATTCAACCTAAATTAGATGAAGGAATCTTCTTGGGATATTCTTCAGTCAGCAAGGCATTCAGGGTACTGAACAAGTGGACATTGAAACATGAAGAATCTATACATGTTGTATTTGATGAACCTAAGTTTACTGGAATGGAAGATGAAGTTTCAGAACCTACTAAAAATATCCAAGTTACTGATCCAGAATATGTGGATGTTTTGGAAAAGATAAATGACTTAAAAGTTTTCTGACTCTGCCGCTGCTGAAGAACCTGATGGTAACACTACTGATGCAACAACAGATGCAGTTCAAGGATCTGCTGAACCCCCTACTGAAGCAACATCAGAGGCTACTGAAGATGAAGCTCCTGTAAATCAAACAAATCAAGATTTACAATGGTTGAAGGACCGCCCTACTGAACAAGTAATTGGCAATATACAGCAAGGTGTAAGGACTAGAAGACAATTGAAAGCAATGTTTACTTGTTTTCTATCTCAAATGGAGCCTAAAGTTGTTGAAGAAGCAATATCTGATCTAGATTGGATAATTGCTATGCAAGAAGAATTAAATGAGTTTGAAAGAAACCAAGTTTGGACACTAGTAGAAAGGCCTAGTCATGCAAACATAATTTGAACTAAATGGGTATACAGAAATAAATTGGATGAATCTGGTACCATTGTAAGGAACAAGGCCAGACTAGTGGCAAAAGGCTATTCTCAAGCAGAAGGAATAGACTTTGATGAGACATATGCCCCGGTTGCAAGATTGGAAGCTATAATATTATAATTGGTATATGCTGCTTACAAAAACTTCAAAGTATACCAGATGGATGTCAAAAGTGCATTTTTGAATGGCATTCTGGAGGAAGAAGTTTATGTTCAGCAACCTCCCGGTTTTGAAGTTAAAGATCAAGAAGATAAAGTGTATAGACTCAACAAAGAACTTTATGGCTTGAAAGAAGCACCAAGAGCATGGTATGAAACCCTATCTCAGTTCTTCATGGACAATGGCTTTACCAAAGGTACCATTGACAAAACTCTTTTCAGAATTAATGAAGGGGATAGCACCCTGCTGGTACAAATCTACGTGGATGACATAATTTTTGGTTCTGAAAATGAATTGCTATGTGAAAAGTTTAATCTTATGAAAAGAAAGTTCCAAATGAGTATGATGGGAGAAATGAACTACTTTTTAGGATTACAAGTCAAACACATGAAAGATGGAATCTTCATTCATCAAACTAAATATACCGAGGAGCTACTAAAGAAGTTTGGCATTGAAAATAGTACCAAGGTATCATCTCCTATTAGTACTAGCATCAGATTGGATGAAGATAAAGAAGGAAAATATGTTGATCAAACTCTATACAGAAGGATGATAGGCAGTCTGTTGTACCTCACTACCAGCAGATCTGATATATCCTTTACAGTAGGTGTTTGTGCAAGATTTCAATCAAAACCAAAGAAAAGTCACTTAGTTGCAGTCAAGAGGATTCTTAAGTATCTAAAAGAGACTTTGGGAGTAGGGATATGGTATTCAAAAGATGGAAGCTTCAAAGTTATATCCTACTCAGATTCTGATTATGATGGATGCTAGATTGATAGAAAAAGCACCACATGAACTATCATTTGATGGGAAATAGACTTGTTTCCTGGCTTAGCAAGAAACAGAATTCAATATCCACTTCTAGTGCTGAAGCTGAATATATTGCTGCTGGAAGCTGCTGTGCACAAATACTATGATTAAGACAACAATTAAGGGATTATAGAATTGAAGAAAGAGAAATTCATATATTGTGTGACAACACAAGTGCAATTGCAATCACAGAAAATCCTGTTTTTCACTCAAGAACCAAGAACATTGATGTGAGACATCATTTCATGTGGAGAAGAAAGATGTGGTGGTTCTTTACATCCCTACTGAAGATCAACTTGCTGACATATATACAAAACCATTGGATAATGAAAGATTTGCTAAGTTAAGAACTGAACTTGGCATCATAAAAGTTGACTTATATATTATTGATCAGCAATGTATTGGAATTCACCAAGGGGATTAGTCTTTTCCCTGTTGGGTGAGCTCACTTGACAGACTAGTCATTGGTATCAACAATTACATGTACTTAAGTTAGTTTAGACAATTGAGCAAATGAAGTTGCCAAGGGGATTGGAGTTTGTCCTGTTGGGTGAGCTCACTTGATAGAACAGTCATTGGTATTAAACTTCTTCTTGTATTATCAGTTAGACAAAACAAGAATGTATGAAGATCGGCAGAGTAATCCTTCAGCAGGCTGCTGAACCATATTGTGTCAGTAGGCTGCTGAGCTAACTCTACTGAAGACCAAGTCTACTAGAGTATGCGTTACAAGACAGTCAAACTTTAATAAAAGTCAACAGTAAATGGATTTTATTCTTATCCATTATAACTACGGTTACAACTCTTTATGGGATAAGTTAGTGGGACACGTGGCAACATCACATTTATTCAAACTTTAATCGTGGTTAAATGTTATAGAACATGTACGGTACTTTCCTGATAGTTATCAATGACTACCTTTCCTTATATATACAGACATATACACTCAGACGATACATACAACCTCAGATCAATCTTCTCTTAGAATATACTAGTGTGAACATAGATTTGCAAGCTTTCTTCTTCATCTTTCCAAATTTCTACAATGGCAGATAAAGGAGATGTTCATATTGGAACAAGCCAAAGTGTTAGAGGCTATGTTACTGATGCTAACAAGATAGAATTAGCCATCAATATTGGTAGAAGGATAAGGAGACACGAGGGCTTGGAAGATGTTCTAAATAAGAGATTAGATAGCATCTCATACACCAATGTTGTTAATTTCTGGAAGAATATAGTGAAAAGAGATGATAGAGAAGCATTCACTACAACAGTCATGCCCAGCAGATTGAAATAACCTCAAATTTGCTGAGGGAAGTGTTCGGATTTGGACCTGGAAATGGTGCACCTACAAATCCTGAATCAATGCAGTTGGCAAGACTGGAGTTTGTTGATTCAATCAAGACAAACAAGTCCATACCATCAACACTGAGTATCAATGTGAAGCATATCAGATTGGAGTACAATCTGCTGAGCAAGATTATTGCCAAGAATGTTCTTGGATTTAGTGGAAGTCTTGATACTCTCTCTGGACTGAAGATAGACATGCTGATAATCATATGCAAGAGCATGAAGTTTGACTTGGCAGGATTCTTTGTTCAGTACATGAAGAAATTGGTGACAGAAGATAGAGATGGAACAAGGAAGTCCAAAATAAAACCACTGGGTTTGATGATACGGGCCCTGCTGACTCACTTGCAGATTGCTGATGTTGCACCTGCAAAGATCAACAATTCTAGAGACAAACCAGAAATAAATGAGATTATATAGCATCAGTAATGGTGGTGGCAAGATGATGATGAGGCAACTGAAAGAGATAATGATGGTGATGACAATAATGGTGGTGGGCAGGCTAAGCAAGTCACGCAACCTGCTGCACCCAAGAAGGCTGCACAGAAAAGAAAGGCTGCTGATACAAGAAAGATCACTGAGCTTTTAAAGCCTAAGAAGACAAGGCAGTATCCAGTAGACACTGCTGAGTCTACTGAGGTTCAAGTTGAAGCTGAAGCTACTGATCCTGCTGGAGCTACAAAGAAAACTGATGTTGAGATTTTAAGAGAACAACAAAAAGAAGATAGAAGAAAAAGGAAAGCTGCTGAAATTGAGGAGCAACCTGCAAAAAGAAGGAAACAGATTATGAAGAAGAAGGTTCATGGAAAGGGCAAAGAATTAAGGATTCTGGAGGCCCAAAAGGAATTAGAAGAAGAGGTTGTTGAACCTACTGAGGGTACTGATGTTGTTGTTGAGCAACAAATTGAAGAACCACAGCACACTTTTGTACCAGAACCAGCTATGGAAGTTGTTCTACATGTTCAAGACCTTGTTGTGGATGCTACAACTCAGGGGGAAGAACAAATTGTTGCAGACCCTGCTGATGAGCATATGAGTCAGGGGGAACCAAGTGTTGACCAGTTGGAGGTAGTAGGTACAAATGTACAAACTGAAGAACCTACTGACCTATTTGTATCTGTTGTAGATATATTGACTCACCTTGTTGAAACCTATGGAGGAAAACAAGCTGAGGAATCTGCCCCAAGAAGGCCCACAATGCCTTTTGAAAGAAGGGAAAAGAAGTCCAAGAAGGAAAAGGTAGATCCCAACTTCATGAAATTGAAGATTACTTTGCTTGGAAGGTTGGTTTTTATAAGAGACAAAAACCTGATGCAGAACCAATGACTGATTTTGAAGAATGGTCATTCAACCAGTTGGGAGTAGAGTGTTTGCTTGGACTAATTGATACATCTGAGCTACAAGTGAGGCTGCTAGATATTATTGAAAGAGATAAGCAAAGAGGAAACATTTTGTTTAGAGAACCACAAGATGCACCTGACAATGATGATTCAACATCTTCAGATTTTGAGGATGATCACTCTTCGTTTCCAGGCCAACCAAGTGGCACTGCATTGGACAGACCTACTGAGGATGTAGGACAGAGGTCCAAAGAGAAAACAGCAGATCAATCTGCTGATGTTGGCAAGTCTGCTGAGGGCCAGCAGACTTGTAATATAGATGAAGACATGGAGAATGTTACTATGGAGGATTTAGAAGCTTGAATTAATGCTGAAATAGCTCTTGAAGTCAGCAGGCTCATAAGTATGTCTGACACTTTATTGGTTGTAGTATCTGATGTCTATTCTAAAGATCAGCAGACTGACATGCTAAATGAAGAGCTAGGAGCTTCTTACAATGAAGATTTGGAGATACAGCTTGCTGTAGCAACATCACTGGAAGAGGCCAGGATATCTACTATTTTTGATGATGTTATGTTTGAAGAATCTGATACAAGTTTAGAGGACTCAGCTCGGTATCAGGAGTGGTTTGACACTCAAGAAACCTTATCACAAGTTGCAGATCAATTACAGAAGGTTGCTGATGCTGGAGGAATTTTAGAGAAAAACTTGGCTGTGTTTCCTCATGTTTTTGTTGAAGAGGTGGTTCAGGTTGCTGAGTTACAAACAGCATCTGAATACAGGTTGGAACAGAGGGTCCTAATCACTGAGGAACAAACAGTTTTGGGACAAAGGTTGGAACTTATGATGGGATTGGAGGAATCCCACATACATTATGAGAAGACTGCTGAAGCACAGGCTGCTGTAGAACCTGTTACTGTAGAGAAGGTCACTGAAGAAAAGATTGCTGAAGGGAAAGATAGTCAGCAGACTGGTATTGATGAGGATGAACAGCTGGTGGACTATGACTTCAGTGATAAAGAATTTCAGATGCCAGAGGATGAAGCAGTTGTAGATAAGCCCCAATAGGCACATGTACCAATATTGAAGAAGTACTTTTTGTAGAGTCAGTGCAAGAGCCTCAACCTGCACAAGAACCTGGAATTGAGGAGATTTTTGGAAATATTCTTGAGGAAGGTCCTGAATCTGCTGAATGGGACAGGACAAGAGCCATAGTTGTCAGTATGCCAAGGGCAAACTATAATGTTGAAGATCCTACTGATGATTTTGTTGGACATATGGATGGAGGTATGGCTGGTGCAATACCGGCACATGTTTTGGAAGAGTTGAGAGTTGTAAGGACTGATATTTCACAGCTAAGGACTCAACTAAATAGACGATAACGGAGATTTGAAGACTTGGTGAATCTTGTAGAAAACAGATGAATAACTACTGAAACAGTTGCTTCTAACATTACATATGCTCAGTTTGCTATAAATGATCTAATTAGAGATGTAAGTGGTATAAAGACCGCCACAGCAAACAAAGATAAACATTTGAATGAACAGATTGCCTCAATGCACAAGAAGTTGGACAAGCTTGTTGAGGCACCAAAACCTGCTGTGGTACCTCAACCATCGGAGGCACCTCAATCTGCTGTACTTGATCCTAAGATTACTGAGAGGATCACTCTGCTAGAACAAACTATTGAGGGAAGGATCACTGCAGTTGACACAAGGACTGAGATAACGGAAGGTCAACTTGCAAATTTGGTGATCACACAAGAAAGTGTTCATGGTCTACTGTCCTGGTTTTTTGATGATGTCAATAAGGGGGAAGTTACAGCAGAAGCAAATGAAGCTGCAAGGATTTTTGCTAAGAAGAAGTGGGAGGATGAGATAAATGAGTTTAGGAAACCTGCACCTGGAAGGATTCAGATGACTTATGACCTCCTGAAGGAATACAAGAAGTTATACTATGGAAAGTAGAGACCATATCATGACATGGGATTTCCAGAAAAGCTCAACTCCTTTTTAGGACTAAAGTTTTGGGAAATAAAGGTAAAATCACAGAGAGCTTCTAGTAGAGGTGGAAGAGGATGCAGAGGTGGAAGGGGTCAAAGATTGGGAGTTCAATCAATAAGGGATTGACTAGAAGAATTTAAATATTTCTACATGGGACAGGACTTCAGTGTTCACTCTATAAAGTTAGCCCTACCAGAAGCATGGAAATGGTGGAAACAGCTACATACTTGGGTTGATTTCTCTACAATAGAAAATCAATGGATTCAAGATATAATAAGGGAAATCAAGGAGTTTCAAGAGAAACAGGAGTAGGACAGAAACAGAAACTAGATCAACACACTTATACTGCTTATTTTATTCTGCTGATCCTAGTTTGTAATAGTTTTGAACAAATATAATTTTAATGAAAGATGACTAAATTTGTTCTATTTTTGTTTTTATGTTTTTGCTTTGCTGTAAGGAGGGTATTGGCATCATCACTAAAAAAGGGGAAATTGTTGTACATATTTCATGTTTTAATGATGAGTAACGGACTGGCTGTTATAGAGCAATGGCAAAAAGATGTCTAGATCAAATTTTTAGGGTTATTAGAGTTTGATCTTTGTATAGGTATGATCAAACAAGCACTGTAAAAAGGTCAGCTGACTTTATCAGCAGACATGTCTAGGTTAGTAGACTTACTAGGGACCTGCTGAAGACTGAAGGATGAGGATTCAAACTCAGTTATTGAAGGATAAGGGATCAAACTAAGTATTTAAAGTCAAGAATTTGGAATCAGAATTTGGGGAAGTCTGTGATGACCTAAACTGATTACGTATACCTTGTGTACAAGGTCTAAGTTATATATGTTAATAGGTGATTGGAACTTAGTTATGTTCAAAATGGTGTACTCTAACTTCACAATAAAAAGTTAGATGAGAAGAAGTCAGCTGAAATGTTATTAAAACACAATAGACTTAGACCTGCTGACAGATATGTACATCAGCAGGCTGATATACTTCAGATATTTGCTGAGTATAATTCTTGATTTAATCAAAGGTTACAATTGGAAGATTAAAAGGATAAGGATGGATTAAAAGCCTTTATTTTGACAACAAATCAATGGTCAAGATAAAAAGAACGTTGGAAAGATTCAGAGCTTTATCCAATGGATACAAGTCAAAGGGTGGACAGTCTGAAAATTGACAAAAGCTGACTAACAGTGTCAGTACTATGAATAGAGATAAAAAGCAAGTCAAGATGGAGACAAGTCTGAAACGGCTATGTTTGAAATTCAAACATAAGTCACAGGATTCTCACCTATAAATAGAAGACTCCAGATTCAGATACAAGTGATGAAAATTAAGAAGCAAAAATAATCTATTCAGATCTGTCAAGAAAACTACCCTGGTGACATATCAAGAAATTTCTTCAAGTGTAACCTGCTATCAAGTTACTTCAAGTATACACACTTGAAGAAATCAAGCTGCTGATCATTTCATCCTTATCAAGCTGCTGATAACTGAATCATTTATTTGATTCAATCTTTCTTTTACAAGAAACCTACTGAAGACAGAGAAGCACTTAGGTGTCAAGAACTGTCGTTTGTGGTGGAGCTGGTGAAGAGGCAATCCTACCCTTCAAGGACCAGTGGAATACTTTGGAGCAGCAATCCTACATGTTTCGAGTGTTCAGTTTGTGAAGCCATAGTCATTGGTGAAGGACAAATAGCTTAGAGATTTTTGTAACTGCAACCTCAAAGATCTCTAGTGAATTTCCTCTAGCAACACAGGAGAAGAGTGGACTAACAGAATTACAGCACCTGGAAACACTATAAAATTTGCCAACTTACTTTCTGTATTTACTTTATGTTATTTAGTATACTGATCACATCAACCTACTGGAACTAGCAACTAAATCACACACTTACACTTTTGAGTATCCAATACTTAGTATCATTATTTTAACAACAAGTAATAACGCTTAAACTAAATATATTCCGCTGCAACAAATTTAGTTACATCAACAGTCAACAGACTACTGAGCAGTCAGCAGGCTACTGACCTTGCTGAGTTTGTTAACTCCAAAAGTTTTAAGTGTTAAGTTTATTCACCCCCCTAAACTTAACCAACGTCTTTTCAAGGGACCAACAAGCTGCATGTGTGCTTGTTCTGTAAACTCAATAAAGACCATACGTAATGGGAAACAAAATAATAGTAAATTAATGTACCGTTTGCTTATTGGTGTAATCTGTTGGTGTCGGACTGAAGTCAGTCTTATAGAAGTCTCGCTCGAAGGTGAGTTCCAAATATGATGCCAAATTAAATACTGACTTATAGAAGGCTCGTCCAAAGGCAAGTTCCAAATATGATTCCGAACTAAATTTGGACTTATAGAAGGCTCGCCGGAAGACGAGTTCCTAATATGATGCCGAACTGAACTCGGACTTACAGAAGGCTCACCCGAAGGCGAGTTACAAATATGATACCGAACTGAACTCGGACTTACAGAAGGCTCGCCCGAAGGCGAGTTCCAAATATGATGCCGAACTGAACTCGGACTTATAGAAGGTTTGCCCCGAAGGCGAGTTCCAAATATGTGAAAGCTCGCCCCGGCCTTTAGGTCGGGAGAGTTCCAAAAATAAGAAGGCTTGTCCCGACTCTTTAGGTCGGGAGAGTTCCAAAAAT
Source organism: Gentiana dahurica var. dahurica (assembly GCA_024500145.1). Lineage (NCBI taxonomy): Eukaryota > Viridiplantae > Streptophyta > Magnoliopsida > Gentianales > Gentianaceae > Gentiana > Gentiana dahurica. Next base: position 77,960,053 of record CM044899.1, on the reverse strand, counting down.
AAGAAGGCTCGTCTTGACTCTTTAGGTCGGAAGAGTTCCAATAAAAAGAAGGCTCGTCCTGACTCTTTAGGTCAGAAGAGTTCCAAAAACAAGAAGGCTCGTCCCGACTCTTTATGTCGGGAGAGTTCCAAAAATAAGAAATGATCATTTAAGTTGTAAAAATAAAACCTAATGAGAGTTTTTATCTTGAGAGCTCGGATCTGGAGAGCTGGGGAGCTCGGCTTGGATCATGGAGAGCTAGGGAGCTCTGCTCGGATCTTTAAGAGTAAGAGAGAAAACTCGCAGCATATTTTGGTGTTACAGTAGCAACTTTCCGGCGACAATCGGCCATTCCAATCGACACAAAATTTAGAGGTCTTGTTCGTCCCTCCTCCATCTTTAGTATGAATGGTGTAAATCTTTTTCCATCAGTTCAATCTCTGGAAATTAGCCACCGATGTGACTGTGCGTTTTTTGGTGATACAGCAGCAACAACAACAACTTTACGGCGACGATCGGGCATCGAAACGTACTCCGATCGGCACGATATTTGGAGGGATTGTTATTCCCTACTTATTTTACAATTTGAATGTTGAAATTTTCATTTCAACGGTTCAATCTCTGGCAATAAACCACCGATCCGACTGCTGTGTTTTTTGGTGATACAGCAGCAGCAGCAACAACTTTCCGGGGACGACTGGGTATCGAAACGGACTCCGATCGACATGAAATTTGGAGGGCTTGTTTTTCCCTCCTTCTTCTTCTATCTGAACGGTGGAAATTTTATTTCAATGGTTCAATCTATGGCAATTAGCCATCGATCTGACTGCATTTTTGCTATTGGATTTTTACAAAGTTGCCAGTAGGAAACCCTCCTTCTAGTGCCATTTGACGATGCTGGAAATCGTTGATGATAAATCCGGGGCTGTTCTCCTAATGGCAACCTGTAAAAAGCATCAAGAACAATAAAAAAACGATAAAAGGAGTGGGGTGTTTTTGGTGGTTTAGACTACACTTGATAGTGATCAAGCTGCCTACGTATCCAATGTGTGAATTGGAATCAAGTCTTCATAGTACCATAGGGATTGCTTATATGGAGGGGCTTGTGCCCTACGGTTTGCGTGTAGCGTGTCCAAGATGGACTCCGATTTCCGTGTTCCCTAAGGAAAAGATAAAGATGATTTGATCCCCTCGATTCTAAGAGATAATTAAGGTCGTATTTAAATATCAGGATCGAAGTAGTAATGGCTAAAGATTCTTTCCTTGTTTATCTGATTCCGCGCGTGCGTAAGGAGTTTGGTACGAAAAGGACGCCGACCTTGTGAGGTCGAGTAGAGATGGTCTTAGGCACTAGCCGACCTATAGAGGTTGGGAGATGGTGACCGAGCTCATGCAGCTCGGGTATGGAGGGTTCTTGCCTTTGAAGGAGTCTTTTCTCTATCTATATTTAATATTAGGCCACTAAGAAGGTGACATGTAGATAATTCAATTCCAGGCATCGTCAAATAGTATACTGGTTTCTTGGGGACCAATATCATATTGCAATAGGATATGAGTCTACCAATACCACCTAGACAATGAAGGGCACTTTAAGCTCATATATTAAAGTGGTTTGGTCTCGGCTGGAGGATTCCGTTTTTGGTCTGTGGTGATTTTGATAGTGGTTTTGTCTCGGTTGCTGGTGTATTTATATATGTGTGGGTATTTATTGAGTCTAGGGATGTCAATTTGGATCCAACCCGGTGGATATCCACCTGACCTTAGGGTGGGGTAGTATGGATATATGTTGTCTGTCACGGATTTTATCTAACAAAACAAACAAGTAATAAAATTTATAAATCCGGTATTCCCCAAGTGTAGGGATCGTAACATAGCGATTAATACCGGAGTCGATCACAGGGAATCGGGGTATCTAGTTCATTAATTTTCCTAAGGTTGTTACTACTAAAACGAAACTAAAAACGATAAAATAAACTGGACAGAGGATTGTCAGTCCAAAGCCAGGAAGGATAAAAGCGATAATAAATAAAACTATAAACGAGAAAAAACAATAAAAACGATGATCATGGTGATTAAACAATTGAACAAGTAATTATTCCACCGATCCCGCAACCCTTAATTTCCTCTCTAAAGTTATCTTGTGATGATTTAATTAAAGATGTGGTTCACCTATCAAAGGTATGAATTCCTACTCTCGTAGATAATTCGCCTATCAATCTCTCATCTCTCGATATATAAGATTGACGCTCTCAAACCAAGGTGTAAGATCTCTCAATCTAGCAACCTAGATATCTAACCTATCAACTCTCGTTATGTCAAGGTTAAAAATCCCATCTTTCCTATGGTGATCTAAGGTTTACACCGACTCTCGTCATACGGTAAACATCAACAAGCAATACATCTCTCGATATCGATTGCACAACACATAAGCATAGAAAAGATACAAATTTAATCAAAATCACAAAACAAATCTAGATTGAAAATAAAAAACCTGATGAAAAGGATTCACATCGTTTGAACAATTGCTCAGCCTCCAAGCATTCAAAGATAAAAACAGCAGCAAAACGAAAGAAAACGGAAAAAAAACAAGAAAAATCGCAACCCCAGCCTCCCCTAAGGGGGCTGGGGCCGCCTAGGGTTTTCTCCTAATGATTGTGTATCAATAGGTCTCAATAATGTATGTTTAGGGTTGAAATCCGCTGCTATTTATAGAAAAGTAAGTCGGCTGTGCTAAGTCGGTTTAAGGACGCCCGTCCATTCCTTCTGGACGCCCGTCTTGACTTGCTTCAGACGCCCGTCCACTATGGCGTCCAAACTCTATGAATCAACTTTCTTCTCCTGGACGCCAGTCCAATATTCTGGACGCCAGTCCAGTCTGGACGGGACTTGGACGCCAGTTCAGCTAGATCCAAATTCGAAATCTTCAACTTTATCTCTTTTCTTCTAGCCAATTCCATCCTTATCTCTTTATCATCAATTAAATCCGACTCTTATCTCTTTTTGATCTTCATTTGAGCATCAAACACGTACCTATAACACATTAAAACATCGCAAAATGTAGTATCTTCCAAATCAATATAAAACCATCAATTTTACACATAAATCATACAATTTTGCAACTAACCCATTAAAAACATCACTTGCTCAATACTTCAATATAAAGCTCGATTTCTATGAAAAACATCCAAATATGGGGGAAATTGATATAAAATATATCCTTATAAAACGTATAAAATCACCCTTAACAACTCCCCCACACTTAAACCTTGCTCGTCCCGAGCAAGACAAAACGAAAATCAAGGCTCAGAAAAAGATAGACATCTCAGACAATATATCATAGATCCAATAAATCAGAAGTTCACCATGGTGTGTGTTCAAAGCCATAGAAAACTTCCACTAAATCCAAACTTGAGAAACTCAAAGCAAAACTAGCTAATACCCCCTCGTAGACTAGCAATAAATGACACTCATAAGATGTACCCTACAAACGTAAAATATCCCGAAAAGGATGATCGAATATATCTAGGGCCTTTCTGAAATACTCAGAGGATAATCCCTACAGCATATCTATCAGTTTCTACTGGGGATAAGATTGACGATAACTTAGTCTGATATCCATTTCAAAACAATTCTTATTGCAAGTTGATTTAACTATTTCACTTTAAACACACATCAGAATGAGCTATTGCCCTGTCATAGCAGAATAGGATATTCGAGATATACCCTACCTTACTCCAATCATAAGGCAGCTTCTTCTGACTGTCGTGAGCTTTTAGTCATCATAGTGGTATAGGACATATGTGGTATACCCTATCGCACTCAAATCATCGACTAGCTTTCGACACACCCAATTACTTCATTATAAACTCAACTTTTTCATTTGACAATAAGTTACGTGTTACTTATCACATTCAAACCTTAGATATTCACAGTATAACATACTCCGGATCTAAATACAACCTATCATAAATCTCAAGATATGTACGTAGCACTAAGCACATGACTTATAAGAAAATCAGAAATCACTCGTCGAAAAGGGATATAACTTTATAAATTAGCTCATCATTCACTATGGCTCGTGAAAAATAGATCTCAGGTGAAACAACTAACTTATCAAACATATGATATATAGCATCAATGACTATAAAAATAACGAACATTGAATTGAATTGCTTACTCGGGACAAAAAATTTAAAAAAATTCAGCTCATTTCAGCATAGAATCATAATAAATCAAGCAAATGATATGTAGATACACCAAACCGTTCCCCTCCCCCACACTTAAATGACAACATGTCCTCATGTTGTGCAGAATTAAAGAAAAGATAAAGTACTTAGCTGATTTGGTAATGATATGAAGATAGGCTGAAGAAGGATATATAATCGATCCGCGTTTCCGAGGCACGAGATGTCATAGGTATTCCTCTCCAGATTCACTTCCAAGGCCAGCTTAACAAGAACAGCTAAAAAAATACCTGCACCACTTGAAAAACATGGCAGTATCTCGGGGAACATGGGGGAAATATAACAAGCAACAATATTGATATAAGCACATGGTATAATTGCTCAGATGGAAAAATCACCACACAGTTAAAACACAGGACATCGAAGCGTCAAATAAGCCACAGAAGCTCATAATACAAATAAGGTCCCACATGTGCATAAAGAACTAAGAATAGAGGACACTACAAAGTAGCAGGATTGGACATGTAAAACACATGGAAAAGAAGTCAGAGAGATTTTTTCAGATTAAGCGCATGTAAAGATGGAACATATACATGGAACATTACAAAATAGCAGGGCTAGGTGCACTATACGAAAATATATTACAATGCAATCTACATGATATGCAACTATATAAAAAAATGCTGGCAGGCTCAGGCTGAGCAAGTTGGGAGGGCAACTCTATAGTGACTACGGCCCGTGCAGAATCAGAAAATGAAGGACATAAAATAAAAGTGGTAGCGTACGTCAAGCTGACAGTAACTACCCTCAAGAAAAATAAAAGAAAAATAGAAAAACAATGCAACTAGATGACATGCAACTAAATGATATGCAAAAATAAAAGAAAATAAAAGAAAGAAAACTAGCCCACTCATTTGCAACACGACATGTATATCATAAACGTCTACCAAATAATGACAGTTTACGATAAACGACAGTACTATTCATTATATGCAGTGTAGACGCGCCTTAAGACTCATCAAAGGTGATAGCATTATGGAAAACCAACAGTTAGCTATACTAAACAGATATAACTCATAAGCCAAAGATAGTAGCAACGGAAAACCGACAGTAGCTACCCATATGAGTTACAACAATAACAAGAAAGCACATAGGTCTCAAAGCTCACAAGATTCATCACAACGATATGTAGCATACGGAAACCGACATTAGCTACTAAATAACAATAAGAACAGTTATAGCATACGAGAACCGACATTAACTATAACATGCATGGATGAATCATGTATATAAAAGTTAATCAATTATTTAACATGGATCGGTATGGAAAGATGTAAACATGCAAGTTCAGAACATCTACGTAAAAATAACTAACCACAGAAGCTCATATGGAAGTATCCACGTCAAATAAAGCATTAAAAATCAAGTTAAGAAAAATTTGAACTAAGCATCTCACAATCACGACTTACCTAACACTCAACTAATAAAACAACTAAGTGTGTGTGAATGAATTTCATGACACCCTCTTATAAGTGCATCCCAAGAATCAGAGGTAAATGGGTGTGTAAGATAAAGAAGCCATCCCACAACAGTACGTCGAAACACAAACAGTCACTCTAACATGGACCGCGATATATGGAAAAGGCCACAGAGGCTTAAATTAAAGCATCCAAGTCAGGGGTGAAAGAATGCAAATTCTTATTACTATACCCATCACAAACCCTTAACATTTTAAAAAAACTGGGTGGTTGGACGGCCGTTCATGTGTATGGACGGGCGTCTGGTCTGGGATTTATGAACTGGATGGTCGCACGTCCAGGTTCTGTAAAAGCATATCCAGAATAAGTGGGGTTGGATGGACGGGCGTTCACTTCTCTGGACGCACGTCCGGAGGCCACACAGAGTGGACGGGCGTTCAGAAGAAGTAGACTCTCGTCCGGCACTAGAGTAATGCGCACCAAACAGAAACTCGACCTATATCATAAACCTTAGATACACTTCATACATCATAAACCCTAGAAGCTTTAAGAAACCCTAGTTTTTATTAGGAAAAGAAAACCTAACCCTAGAAGAAAAAGAAACCTAATAAACCCTAATGAACAAACCCTAGTAAAAAAAACTACCTAAAAAAACTCGTCATCTAATTCACGTTTCACAAATCGAGTTAAAAAAAACTTTTTGCACATTCTTAACCCAACGGTCATCGAAACACGGCAAAAATAAAAAAAAAACTCTCAATTTATTTAACGCTACTTTTATTGAAAACTACCTAAAAAGATACGGAAACAGAAACCTAAACCTAAACTACGAAAAATTTAAAACAGAAAAACAGAAAACGAAAAAAAAAGGAGAAAAATGTGTTGAAATCTTCTGAGCCCAAAATGGAAGGGAAAACAGTGGATTTTGACCTCGAAAACGGCATCGAACGGCTGTAGGCGGTTCACCACGTCGTCGGCGTCGGAACGAGCTTTCCGAATTGGGGTCCTGCGCTCCAAACGGACACTCGAGCCGAAAGTTACGGCCAAAATACTAACGAGTGCTAAAACGATCCCTTTTATCCAAAAATTTGACCGCTAAAAACGTGGAGTCAGATGATTCAACATCAGAACCCTACCTACGAAACCTACGTACGAAAAACAGAAACCCTAGTACATTTATTTAATAAGCAAAAGAAAGACAAACCAAGATATCTACCTAAAACAAAAATAAATAAAAAAAACTGGTGACAGACAGGCCAGACGGGCGTCCAAGTTACTGGACGGACGTCTGCCTGGAGAAAGAACAGGACGGGCGTCCAAGTTACTGGACGCTCGTCTGCCTGGGCAAAACACAAACAGAGACGATCAGATTTGGACGGACGGGCGTCCATAGCTCAGGACGCCCGTTTACGTTCAAACTGAAGCACATAAATGCTGCTAAACACGAAAACAGGTCCAAACAAAACACGAAAGCTATACAAAACCCTAATTGGAACCTAAACACAAACCTATGAAAAATTAATAATCACTAGATAACACAAACTACCTACGAAAAACAAAACAGAACAACTTTAGAAAAATTAATAATGAACTGGACAACCGCACCGATTCCCCGGCAACGGCGCCAAAAACTTGTCACGGATTTTATCTAACAAAACAAACAAGTAATAAAATTTATAAATCCGGTATTCCCCAAGTGTAGGGATCGTAACATAGCGATTAATACCGGAGTCGATCACAAGGAATCGGGGTATCTAGTTCATTAATTTTCCTAAGGTTGTTACTACTAAAACGAAACTAAAAACGATAAAATAAACTGGACAGAGGATTGTCAGTCCAAAGCCAGGAAGGATAAAAGCGATAATAAATAAAACTATAAACGAGAACAAACAATAGGAACGATGATCATGGTGATTGAACAACGAACAAACAAATATTCCTCCGATCCCGCAACCCTTAATTCCCTCTCTAAAGTTATCTTGTGATGATTTAATTAAAGATGTGGTTCACCTATCAAAGGTATGAATTCCTACTCTCGTAGATAATTCGCCTATCAATCTTTCATCTCTCGATCTATAAGATCGACGCTATCAAAACAAGGTGTAAGATCTCTCAATCTAGCAACCTAGAAATCTAACCTATCAACTCTCGTTATGTCAAGGTTAAAAATCTCATCTTTCCTATGGTGATCTAAGGTTTACACCGACTCTCGTCATACGGTAAACATCAACAAGCAATACATCTCTCGATATCGATTGCACAACACATAAGCATAGAAAAGATACAACTTTAATCAAAAATCACAAAACAAATCTAGATTGAAAATATAAAAACCTGCTGAAAAGGATTCACATCGTTTGAACAATTGCTCAGTCTCCAAGCATTCAAAGATAAAACAGTGCAAAATGAAACAGAAAACGGAATAAAAACAAGAAAAATCGCAACCCAGCCTCCCCTAAGGGGGCTGGGGCCGCCTAGGGTTTTCTCCTAATGATTGTGTATCAATAGGTCTCAATAATGTGTGATTAGGGTTGAAATACTGCTGCTATTTATAGAAAGTGAGTCGGCTGTGCTAAGTCGGTTTAAGGACGCCCGTCCGTTCCTTCTGGACGCTCGTCTATTGCTTCTGGACGCTCGTTCACTATGGCGTCCAAACTCTCTGAATCAACTTTCTTCTCCTGGACGCCAGTCCGTTTTTTGGGAGTACTCTGGACGGGACTTGGACGCCAGTTCAGCTGGATCCAAATTTTGATTTCTTCAACTTTATCTCTTTTCTTCTAGCCAATTCCATCCTTATCTCTTCTATCATCAATATAATTCGACTCTTATCTCTTTTTATCTTCATTTGAGCATCAAACATGTATCTATAATACATTAAAACATTGCAAAATGTAGTATCTTCCAAATCAATATAAAACCATCAATTTTACACATAATTCATACAATTTTGCAACTAACCCATTAAAAACATCACTTGCTCAATACTTGAATATAAAGCTCGATTTCTATGAAAAACATCCAGATATTGGGGAAATTGATATAAAATATATCCTTATAAAACGTATAAAATCACCCTTAACATTGTCTACCCGTCATAATACCCACCCAACCCATGTTATATATATATATATATATATATATATATATATATATATACACACACACACACACACCTACACACAATACATCATGATTAAACAATGACTACTTACCTTACCTAAAAAGTGAAAAAAAAACACAACATTTATACGGTGCCAAAAGAAATTGTAAAATAGACAAAATAGACAAAATAAGATATGTAATACTTAAACTCTCTGAATATGTAAAATAGATATTCGACATTTATACGGTGCCAAAAGAAATTGTGATTGACCTTCAAAATATTACAAATTCTAAAAATGATTATTTATCAACGAAAACTTATAAACTTAATATGACGTATTATTTATTAAATTAATATAGAAATGGAAATCGTGTATTTTAAAGTTTCCATTGAAAAATACTTAAATAAAGGAAAAAAAAACAAAATTTAAACAATTAGGTTCATGAATGTCGGTGCCATGTCGAAAACATGTCAGATATTAAAATTTTAAATAACATTATTTTAATCAGCCGACACATGTCGGACAACTGTCGGTCGCGTGTCGTGTCAGAAATGTGTTGGACACGACGCACAGCAGCCAAATTGAAGTGTCGGTGCTTCATAGTTCACAGCATACCACCGTACACGTATCGGTTATATCAAGTCATAGCATAAACCCATTACTTCTAGAAACTGCATCTTATGCTCTTGTGGAATCTAAACAGGGATGTGCGGTGTTTCAGGGTAAGATAGGTTTTTATACAATCACCGGTGTGTGTCTGGCCATCTTGGTAGCAGAGCCAGAAGGGGTAGTGTTATGTGTGGTGTTGAGGTCTGGTACAGTCTACGTCTCGTCCTTGTTGTAGGAAGGATTGTGTTCTTGCGAGCATATTTGCCCCGAACAGTACAGAAGGTGTAGTAAGTCCTTAGGTGTAGGCAGTTTATCCTTATTTTATTCAGGGACCGTAGTAAGAATACAAGCCCCATATAATAGGTTGTGAAGCAGAGATGGATTCTCACCGCTCTGACTCTACTTCGTCTGATTCTGTTTCAAGATCATTATTCATAGATTTTAACTAGGAAGATAACGAACGGAGAAAATATTGATATAGAAGATTATCAGTTTACATTTAATAAACTGCTAAAATTGAATAGTCATAAGAATAATAAAGAGTTTAAACCGGATAAACAATTCTTTCACAATGACTTTTGTGATAATTATAACCTTGAGAAGAGAATATGATTTTTCAAAAACTTCCTTAAAACTAGACAGTATATCCAAGATATGTTCTATGAATACGTCTTCGAATATAAAGTCAATATTCTATTCTTTCAATGGTTTGAAATCTATGCATATGAAAATTCGATCAATTATCCTTTTGAAAACTCTCTTGATTCTTCTATTCCTTCTTGGAAGATAATCATTGATTCTAAGAAAATATCGTATCATCATTCGGTTTTACATATAGCGATGGGTAACAACAAAACCCATTACACAGAATTAATAAAGAAAGAATCCTATGTCATTGAGAAAAGGGATAGTATAAATACAAAACCTTTAAGTCAAAAGGTCTCTCTATTCCTACAAATTTCCAATATGAAATGATTAAAACATGAATAGAAAAGACTGAGCCAATCAGAAAGGTTTCAGAGAATACTGTTAACTCTGTAGAAACCTCACAAGACAATCATTCCTTGTATTAACATATAACTACTAGAACAATACTAGTTGAATCTACTCCTACGAAGAATCCATCTAAATCCATAAGTAATGACACATACGATGAGCAGATAATTCAATCTTCAACACAATTGTTGTTAACATAATTGTCTAATCAGGAAACTAAGGAAGATAGAGGTCATGAAACAACCAAAACGATTGCTCGAAAACAAGACTCTAATAAAACCCAAGAGTCTAGTAAGGGTCAATTTATTTCTATCAGCCAACGAGTTCCTCCTCGAAATCTCATCAGTATAATACCCACGTCTCAAAACGTGTATGATAATAGTCTAGAATATGATATGAACAAATGTTTTGGTATCATCCAAAATCAAATTATATCCACAGATCCATACATGGTTTTAAAAGATAAATTTGATCATTCACAGCAAGGTAATCCTAACAAGAAAAACTTGAGCTTAACTCCATGCTATAATTCGTTTATATACTATATAAATGTGTATAATTCTCAAACCACTTTCCTTTTAAGAGAACTATCCATTAATAAACTATTTTGGAAAGAAAGGGCTTTTGAAAAATTGTTATTCCCAATTAAAGGAACAATTGAAAAACATAAGGTGGTGTTTAACACATTATATTGGTATTTACTCCATTACACTATCAAAAATAGAGGTAACCATAGGAGGACCCATTTTAACTTTGTCATAAACAAAGCCAATCAAATATGTGTCCTCTCCAAATCCCATCACGACGGTCCGGAAAATATGGACACATATAGTTCTCCTAGGCAGGATTATTCTAGAATAATCAAACTAGGACAAACCAAAACCATGTCAAACTTACAAAAACAATTGAAGGACATAAAGATGGATTTGAAAAAACTAAGAGAATAACAGAAATATGATTCAAAATTCGTAGGGAAAGAAGCAGAAAATTACCTATTTCCCCTCCAAGAAATTACATCAAGAAAATATTTGATCTAGATAACTCTCCAGTTTTCTAATAACTTTATAATTGAAACTATTGCATTGTTTGATACATGAGCTGATCTAATTTGTATCAAACCAGAGATAGTTCCTAGAATATTCAAGAAAGTAACAAAAGCAACTCTTTCGGCTGAAAATATTTCGAAATTAAGCATTGACTCCAAAACTAAGGCTTTAGTCGTTAACAATGGAATTTATTTAGAAACAACTTTTGTCCTTACCAAAGATATCTATCATACTGTTATTCTTGGAACACCTTTGATAAATCTATTTACTCCCTATACTGTGGATACCAACTCGATTTCATCTAAAACAAAACACAAAAAAATAAAGTTTCCTTTTCCTGAAAAACCTAAGACTTGAAATCTCAACCTTCTCACTGATCGTTTAGTTCAAGAGGATTACACTAATAAACTTATTCAAGAAAAGACCTTCAATCTTGAAAGAATCGAAAAAGAGATTTCTCTAAAAAGAATACAGGACTAACTCTATAATCCGGAAATAAAAGAAAAAATTTCTAAATTAAGGACTCTTTTTGAAAAAGAAATCTGTTCAAATTTACCTAATTCCTTCTGGGATAGGAAACAACACATTGTTGACCTCCCTTATGAAGAAGGATTTACTGACGCTTTAATCCCAACTGATATGGGAAACCCACATACGGTCTTACGGAGCCGGTTAAACCCGGTCGGAGGTCACAACATAATCATTTCGCTCCATCTACACCCTCTCCGATCTATCTTGTTTTCCAGGATGGATTCGCACCGCGAGATGTCGAGCCTACCGTCAATTCAAGCCAAGGCCAAGCCTTGACAGCCCGGGTTGACACCTACATGCATAACAACCTCCTATCTTCTTAAGGCGAAGCCGGGAATTATTGCATCCGAAGAGATAAGACCAGTCAACGATCCCGTGTGGGGACCGATGCTAATCCGACCCCGATCACTATCTCATCACCAAAGATCATGTCTTATGCTTAATCATACTTTATTCTGTCTTATCGTCATTAGCATAATCTCGATTAGTCCGTAGCCTATAAATAGGAGTTGTATGTAACTTATAAAGGATCCATCAATTAACAAAAGCAGGCCAAGATCGGCCAATTCGTCGACCCCGTCCTCATATTCATATTGTCACCAAAAACCGCATATATTTCTTATCAGCCACCGTAATCACCACCCATTTCAACCGGAGAATTCACACATAAATAGCCAGATATCCATACGGCTCAGCCGTTACCGCCATCCTGATTGTTCATGCAACATCAGTTGGCTCCGTTACCGGGAAACTTTCTATCAAAATCAGCCTTCTCCGATTGTTCACACCGCCGTGAAACCCCTCTCACGGCGTCTCCGGCGAATCCACCGCTTGCATGTGGGAAATTCCTCAAAGATAGGGTTTCCATTTCTTGGGTTGTTTGGCCTAAAAATCGATGCTTTTGTCACTTCTGAGTTTTAGATCAATATCCAAGGCATTGTACATTTGAGATTTTGATAGTTTTTATAAAAATACATTGGCAGGGAGGCAGCAGCAACGCCAGATGTGTTATGTTGGGTAACTCATTAGGACTCTCTGCCTTTCAAGGTTTTTCATACTTGTAGGCATAACGCAATTTCTGGGCAAGGTTGAACATCTTTTGCGTGAATCCTTGCCGGATTCTAAGTTTCTGAGACTCCTCTGACCGGCACCGCCCAAAGGTTACTTTGCAAACAAGCCTCCTTTCAAATCATGGGTGGAGGGAATGTAGAAGAGCATGGTACACCGAACAAAGGGGTCAAGCAGGATAAAACACGTGGCAATAACCCTCCACATGCCGGTTCAACATCACATCACAGCAGACGAAGCCGGGGATCGCAGTCTGCCCAAGGCCACGACGAGCAGTCAGTTGATCCTGACATGCGTGGTGTGTTGAATGAAAAAGCAAAAGCCCGAGAGTTAGAGGATGCGTCTACAAAAAAGGCTCGCAGGAAGAACGTAACCGGGATATCTCGTCAAAACTACGAACAACGAACTAATTTGGATGCCGAAGCAATTGCGAGTCAAAATTCCTATGCAGCAGCATTAAGGAATCATATGGAATACTTATAGGATATGCGGTTAACAAATCAAAGCCTTATAGCACAAGGTTTCCCTCCCGTACCCGTTAGCAAATTTGTTCCGCCCATGCCGGCTCGAACAAAGGTTCAACACACTCTACCCCTTCTGATACCGGCAAGGTCCCATCGTGAGGATCAGGAGGAGGGTAGCCATGCTACATCATAACCAAGAAGAGGAAGGAAGTCGGCCTTAGCCTGCTTGGGGCCCGCGGATAACGTCCGTGGGGCAGCCCTGGAGCGAAAGAGTGCCAAAAAAGAAAGGCATGTCCGAAATCGAAGAGAGGGGCACGGAGAATCGCAAATAGAGCAAAGTATTGTCAAGATTCCCATCATAAAAGAGAGCGCCAACGAGCTGGCAATAAAGAAACAAATTGAAGAGCTTCAAAGGGGAACCAGAGCTGTAAAGGAATCTAAACCCACTTGACGAACCAGTGTCTTGCATCCAGATATTCTCTCAGCGGCACCTCGAGGAGGTACACATTATCCAAACTTTACCAATTATCATGGTACTACAGATCCCCTAGACTGACTATCAGCTTTTCATAGCAAAATAAACTTATGCACCTTGAGTGAAGAGGCATGGTGTATCGCGTTCGTAGGGGCTATGCAAGACCAAGTGGCTTCATGGATCCGCAGTCTACCCCTAGCGTCAATCCTGTCCTGGGACGATCTAATCAGCAAGTTTACCGCTGAGTTCAAATCAGTTGGGGGACCTAAGAAAACTCATATCGACCTTCATGAGGATCGAAAAGGAAATGGTGAGTCGACCCATTGTTACTACGAGCGATTCTACAAAGTTTACGAGCTCACAAGAGGTTTAGTCGACAATATGGTGATGAGCAGCTTCAAAACGGGGCTTAACCCGGGATACCTAAAGTCCTACTTCGTACTCAACCCGCCGACAAACCTCCAAGAAATGCTAAGTTCTGCTAGGAAGTACATTGCAATGGCAGGAAGTGAGGGTACCTCGTCATCTCATAAGGGGAATCAAAGGACCGAGCAAAGCCCTTCAAGGGAGCCTAGAGGAAACCAGGACCGAGACCTCAAGAAACCATAAAATTTTAAAGAGGAAAATTGGACCCCAATCAAGATCTCCTACACACAGTTAATACATGAAATGAAAGATGAGTTGCCTAAACCTTTTCCTATGAAACCGGATAGAAGACGTGATCAGTCCAAGTATTGCACTTTCCACAAAGACAAGGGTCATGATACTGAGGACTGCTACAAATTGAAGAAAGAGTTTGAAAAATTACTGGCTCGAGGCTGTTATGGTCATTATCGCCGAGATGGTGGAGGAGCAAACCGGAATGAACGTCAAGCACGTGAATACGATCGAGAAATCAGGATCATCACGGTAAGTCCTCCTAGTAACAACCAGATCAAAGACATGATAGGGTCTATCAATAAGCATGTGGAGAAACCTCATGTTTTACGTGGAAATGAGCGATCACTTGCTTTCACTAAAAAAGAGCTGGTAACAGCAACCAATGTGGAGGACTCATTCCTCAGCATCTCGGTTGTTACGAACAGGTTCAGATTTAACCGAGTGATGATAGACACAGGGGCATGCAGAGATATCCTATATTGCAGGTGTTTCAAAGAATCGGGCTTTGGTGACTCCAGCTTACAACCACACAATGGTACTCTTGAGGGTTTTACGAACCACAGAGTGCAGGTCAAGGGAGCCATTGAACTGGACATACAAATGGGGGATTACGCTCCTTTTAGGACTGAAAGGGTGAACTTCCTGGTGGAAGATCTGCAATCAAATTACAATATGATCATTGGAGCACCCGCTCTAAGACAATTTCAGATGGAAGTCTTCATCCCACACCAACGAGCAAAATTCTATGGAGACGATATGAATGGGATTTCAGTCAGTGAACCTGCAGCCGTACTCATGTACATTCACGCCTCTCGGGCAGAGGGCAAACGGGCTCAAGCAGAACAGCTAGGAACCAGTCTCATGAATATGGTAGGCCAAATGACTCCTCCGAAAGTAGAGTGTGAAACCTTGTAGGTTAGGGACGAGCCCGATTTCACCGCTGACGGCGAACTAGTCGAGGTAATCCTTAACGACGTTTACCCCGACCAGAAGATTAAGATCGGGGCTCATCTACCCACAGACATGAAAGAAGCTTTGGTTGCTCAATTAAGAGCAAATATAGACACTTTTACCTGGGTGGTCACAGATATGAGGGGCGTCGAGCAGCCACAGATCGCGTTGCATCATCTAAACGCTGATCCCACTTATAAACCCACCCAACAACGTGCCAGACAGTTCACCCATGAGAAGGAGGCTGCTATCAAAGTTGAGGTCGGTAAACTCTTGCAAGCAAGAATTATCAAAGAACTCGCCTATCCTTCCTGTTTAGCGAATGTGGTCATGGTCAAGAAGCATAACGGCAAGTGGAAAATGTGTGTAGATTTCTCTAACATCAACAAAGCCTGTCCGAAAGACCCTTATCAGCTCCCCAGGATTGATAGGTTTGTGGACTCTATTGCCGGGTTCGAAATGCTGAGTTTCTTAGACGCATATTCCGGATATCACCAAGTTAAGATGGCAGAGGCTGATAAAGAAAAAAATCGCTTTTAGAGCCGCCGGAGGACTCTATTACTACGAGATGATGCTATTCGGATTAAAAAATGTGGGTTCAACCTATCAGAAAATGGTCAACAGGTGTTTAGTTCCCAGATTGGACGAAACATTGAAGCCTATATTGACGACATAGTGGTCAAATCGCCCATCGGTGGTCACGCCACCGATTTGGCCGAAACATTTAAAAATGTACGCCAACATTCAATGAATCTCAACCCGGCCAAATGTACATTTGGGGTTGGAGTGGGTAAATTCCTGGGGTTCATGGTCAGCCACAAGGGGATAGAGGCAAATACGGAGAAAATTCAAGCACTGCTCAACATGCGTGAGCCGACTACAATTAAGGAAGTGCAGAGACTTAACGGTCAAATTATAGCTCTGAGACGGTTTATATCAAAATCAACAGAGAAATGCTTGCCCTTTTTCAAAATCCTCAAGGATAATAAAACTTTTTCATGGGATAAAGAATGTTCTAGGGCCTTTCAGGCCCTAAAAGACTATCTCGGAAGGCCACCCCTTCTGGTTAGTCCCCTTATGAGGGACAACCTGTTTCTATATTTGGCAGCGTCGGATTGGGCCGTAGCAGCCGTCTTGATAAAGGAGGCGGAACTCGCCAACAACCGGTATTCTACGTCAGTGAGGCCCTCAGCCCGATATTTCAATGTGGAAAAGCTAGCTTATTCAATGGTTGTTGGTCCCAGAGAAGGGTGAAACTATAGTCAGAGGGGGGGTGAATGACTATAGTGGAGTTTCAAAAACTTTTCTCTTATTTAAAAGCTTTTGGGCAGCGGATAAGTCCCTTCTTACTACGTTGTTTTCAAATCAGTGTAGACAGTCACAGATATAAGTTATGATGTAGGCTAAATAAATAATGTAAAGTAAATTGCAGAAATTAAATTGACACAAGGCTTATAGTGGTTCAGGGTGGTGTAATCCCTTAATCCACTCTTCTCCTGTGATGATTGGAGGAATTCACTATTGTTTTCACAGATACAATAGTATGATTGTCCTTGGCTTCCCAAGCT
The DNA here is from genome assembly GCA_024500145.1 of Gentiana dahurica var. dahurica. Classification (NCBI taxonomy): domain Eukaryota; kingdom Viridiplantae; phylum Streptophyta; class Magnoliopsida; order Gentianales; family Gentianaceae; genus Gentiana; species Gentiana dahurica. Next base: position 77,942,940 of record CM044899.1, on the reverse strand, counting down.
TCACAATCTACAAGACTATCACTCCTTGACTGCAACAGCTTCAGTGATTCAGTCTTCCTTTTGCTGCTCCTTGAGATCAAAATCCTTCAACAGCTATCACAGATTCAACTCCTTCTCAGATTGCCTCTGATTCAGTTGCTTCAGTTTGATGTGAATGTGATTCACACACTTGCTTGATCAATATCAGTTCTGAATATGACTTTGTAGTTCTGATACTTGAGTTGATCACTAGATATATCTTTGTAAGTTCAGAGAGAAGGCTTTTCAAATTGACAGAGGTTCTGCTTTTTAATCGTTGTTTTCTTTTTCTGTCAATGCCTTCTATTTATAGCCTTGAATAACCTTGGTTTTTGAAATTCCGTCCGTTGGCTATATTAATGAGGAATAATCCTTGATTTCATTCTTGATTCCCCCTTAATTGTATTCTCCTTGATTTCAGTGATCGGATTCTTTCTTCAAATGTATAGCGAAAAATCCGTCCTTGATTGATCCTTTAATGATTGTGCATTTAATGCATGATCTGCTGAATCTTCAACGTATATTAAATCTGATCTTGTAAGTGTCTCTTCACCGTTTGTAGAACGGTCGAGTGAGCCTTCTGACTTAGCCGTTAGTTCCTTCTTCGCTCTTTTGTTTTCTCTTTGCCGAAAGTCAATGTACTCAGCCGATTCACTGTTTTCTTCTTTGTTCTAGTTATTGAAGAGTCTTTGTACTTCACTGATCCTTGATTTGGGTGAGACCAGTGTACACCATATTTGAATATTGAGTTTCATCACTTAAAACATAACTTAGACTTATCCAAGGTCATCACATACTTCCTTGGTTATAAGTCAGACCATAATGTCTTCATATCTTCTCTGCTGGTGCTTGGCTGGCTTTACTTTGCCGAGTATCTGTTTTTTTCTTTGCCGTCCTACCAACTAGTACAGTACTTGTCTGACTTAACTTATACAACTTGTCAGACCCTAAGTAAAGACTTATACAGAGAATTCTAACTTATTTCAGGCTTGCTATAACAGCTAGTATGGCCATCATCAAAACATAACAAAATGTTCCTAACAATTTCCCCCTTTTTGATGATGCCAAAACCCTCATAAGCCTGAACATAAGTAATCAAAATTTTCATAATACACAACAGATTAAAAACTCAGCAATTTTATTCATCCATCATAGGGTAATAAGTTATTGCATCTTTTTAATTAAACTGACAGAGGCAAATGATAAGATAAATTGAATTAAGCAACAGGTAACTGGTTTACTTCTTTATTTCTTCAAACCTGATGCCCTTGCCTTTGCTGCCCTTTCTCTTTCCACTGGAGCTTTCAGGCTTTGAGTTACCTTCCCCCTTTGTGGCAGCATCAAAACGTGCCTCAAGGTCTGCAATTGCTGCATCAGACTCAGGGAGAGGGCCATACTTTTTCTCCAGTATTTTGTTGTTGGCCTCACCAACTTTGATGAGAAAGTCCAGTTGCTTGCCAGAATGCTCCATGATCTCATCCAGATGCGGAATTTTGGATGTGTGAGCATTGTGGGTGTCCACCAATGGCTTGAGATTGTTGTCAACCGTCTTAGCATGGAATTCAAGATTGGTTTGGACATGGTGAGGGATGAGGTGTTGTAAGTTGCAGATTAAGTTCCCTTGTCTCTCCATGACCTTATCTTGGATTTTGATATGGCTGATGAGAGCCTCAATCTTGTGATTGAAGGAGGTTGCTTCACTCCTTAAGGCATTCTTCAGATTTTGCCTGCTGTAGTATTGCCTTTCTATGTCCACAATGAGGGGTTGAATGTCCAGATTGAAAACTCTTTCTGGATCAATTTCTTCTGGTGCCACATGGGCATCCTCTTCATCCTCATTACTTTCATTCTCAACATCTTCACATTGCTTCTCCTCATTTTCTACTTCAACTTCTTGCTCTTCCTTTTCCTCTTCTTCTTTTGCATTTTATGCTTTTTCTTCCATCTGCTCTTGCTCTGCCTCATTAGACACAGGGTCATTTAGAGGTTGTTGTTGAGTGTGGACTGCTTCATCTACCACTGTTCCCCCTTGTGCAATTGTGGGGGAGTTGACAAGTTCGGCTGAGTGAGCTTTATCAGCTGGCTCACTTGGCTGGTTGTCAACTTTGCCTATGCTTTTGAAAAGCACTTCTTGGAGAGTCAGTTCATCATCAGAAATCCCCAAATCTTCTTGATTTGTTTCAGGATTTCCTCCTTCTGAGTGGTCATCCTCTGACTCATCCCCTTCATCTTGTATCTCTCCCTCATCAAATGAAGTGAGTCTGTATCCTTCTTCACCTTCCTCCAGGTAGGTGACTTCCTCTTGCTGCGTTTCTTCTTCTGTTGCTGCATCATCACTGATTGTCACAGGCTCATTCAAGTTGCTGGTGTCAGGCATATTGGTCTCCTCTTGTGCCTTTTGAGATCTGGTTCTTCGTCCCACTCCTGATCTACTGCCTTCAGGCTGCTTTCTTTTGCACCCAGCTATGGGTTTGGGTTTTAAGGAAGCCTTGATGTAAGTAAACATCGTCTTTGATTTGTGTGGAGACTGCAAATTTGTGGGTTGAACTTTCAACTGATTGAACAAATGTTGAAGAGGGAACCCATATGATTTCCTTTCCCAGAAATCACCCTTTTTCTGCAAACCCTTGCCTGGTGCAGTGATAGATAGATCGATTTCCTTTTGAATCTGATCCTTCATTCGATTGAACACAAATGTTGCCCAGTCAAATTTGATGCGATTGTAGATTATGGCCATCAGTTTAATTCGTACCTCAGTCAGATTTTCCATTGACCCTTTTCTGCCTTCAATATTTTGGTGATAACCGGTGCAAACTCAGCAAACGGAAGTTTGAGCGTTGATTTGGGTAGATTGTAGGTTTTGCTGGTTTTCTTTGGACTTTTGGCTATCTCAGTCCAGAACTTTGCAATGTCAGTTGTCACAAGCTTTACATTAGCCAGTCCTTTCAATGGAAGGTGCAGGTAACGGTTGAGTACACCTGGCGTGATGATTACTTCTTTTCCAAAGATTGAGCTTTGGATGCGATCAACTTCAGTCTTCTTTGTGCTGGGCACAAACTTGGCGTTTTTCCAAAATGCTATCAGATTTTCATAGTAGATTCCAGTTATTGGGGGATTTAGAAAGGTCATCAGCCCCAAATTCGAGCAGCAATCAACCAAACGTTGAGCTTTTGAGTCATTATCACAAAATGAGAGATAGTGCTCAGGTTTGAAAAACGAGCCGGTGATGATAGATTTTTCGTAGTATTTTTCAGTAGCAGTGATTTGGGAGGATGAAGCCATTGATAAGTAGAGGAAGATTAGAAGAAAATAATGTGAGGTTTCAGAGAGAAAAAGTAGGGTTTGTAATTTGCAGGAAAGCGTAAAGATTTCTGAAAATCTCTAAGTCTTGTTTTTATAGTGTGATTTGGGTAGTGTGAACGTGGTTTTGAATATGGAAGGATTTTGTGGCATAATTGTGTGATTTTGTGTATGAAAATCATGATATTCGAGTGGAATGGGGGTGTGGTTTGAGGCAAGTAATGATAGAGCCCGGGAATCGAGGAGTTTATAATTTGAAAAATAATATAATTACCTCCATGATCATAAGTTGATCGCCACGTGTGTACAGAATAATCCTCCATAATTTCCTTATTCTCCACGTGTAATCAGAATTGATTTTGTTCACACTTTTAATTTGTCCAAGTCTTTATTTTGGTGAAGTGCCTTCGCTGGTCACTTAGCCGTTCCAATAGGTTCTTCACTGAGCTGCTCCATGTAACTGTTCCTAACAATCAGTTAAGTTACCTTCGCTGGATACCAGTGCATTACTTGTTGCATCTCCTCTAACGGCAAAGGTCGTACCAGTTAATGAAGTCACTTAGCCGATTACTCCAGTTAGCCGCTTTTTGATACTTATTCAATTTCAATCATTCCTAACTCAGTTCTTAGCTTACTGAATCTTTCATAACTGAGTGGTTTAGTGAAGATGTCAGCCAATTGATCTTCAGTGGGTATGTGTTTTAGGATGACATCCCTCTTTTCAACATGGTCTCTGATAAAATGATGCCTCACATCTATGTGCTTTGTTCTTGAATACAATACTGGATTTTCTGTAATAGATATTGCACTTGTGTTATCACACATGATTGGAATTGTTTTTTCTTCCACTCCATAGTCCGTTAGCTGTTGTCTTATCCAAAGTATTTGTGCACAACAGCTACCTGCTGCTATATATTCTACTTCGGCTGTTGATGTAGATGTGGAGTTTTGCTTTTTACTGAACCAAGAGACTAGTCTGGTCCCTAGCATTTGGCATGTACCAGAGGTGCTTTTTCTATCTATTTTGCATCCAGCATAGTCAGAGTCTGAATATGATATCAATGTAAATCCTCCATCTTTTGGATACCAAATACCAACATTTATAGTGTTTTTCAAGTATTTGATTATCCTTTTAGCTGCTAGAAGATGTGATTCTTTTGGTTGAGCTTGAAATCTTGCACACACTCCTACTGCAAATGCAATGTCAGGTCTGCTTGCAGTTAAGTATAATAATGATCCAATAATTCCTCTATACATTGTCTGATCAACATCTTTTCCTCCTTCATCTTTTCCAAGTATGACTCTGGCACACATTGGTGTGTCAGCTGTGCCACTTGTATCCATCCCATACTTGTGTATCAAATCTCTTGTATACTTGGCTTGACTAGTGAAAATGCCATCCTTCATTTGCTTTACTTGAAGGCCAAGGAAGTAGTTTAATTCTCCCATCATGCTCATCTGAAATTTGCTCTTCATTAGGTTTGCAAATTTCTCACACAGCTTTTCATCCTCTGATCCAAAGATTATGTCATCAACATAGATTTGTACCAGCAATGTGCTTGCTCCTTCCTCCAGTTTGAATAGAGTCTTGTCAATAGTTCCTTTGTTGAATCCATTCTTGATCAGAAATTGTGATAGTGTTTCATACCAGGCTCTAGGTGCCTGTTTGAGGCCATAGAGGGCCTTCTTGAGTTTGTATACTTTGTCTTCTTTTCCTTTAATTTGAAATCCAGGAGGTTGTTCTACATAAACTTCTTCTTCCAAAAGTCCATTTAGGAATGCACTCTTTACATCCATTTGATAGACTTTGAAGTCTTTGTGTGCAGCAAATGCTAGAAAGAGTCTGATTGCTTCCAATCTTGCTACTGGTGCAAATGTTTCATCATAATCTATTCCTTCAGCTTGGGAATAGCCTTTTGCAACTAGCCTAGCTTTGTTTCTGACAACAGTTCCTTGCTCATCCATCTTGTTCCTGAATACCCATTTTGCACCAATGATGTTGGCCATTTCAGGTCTGTCAACAAGTTCCCAGACTTCATTTCTTTCAAATTCATTTAGTTCTTCTTGCATGGCTGTGATCCAATCTGCATTTTGGATTGCATCATCTATGGTCTTAGGTTCCACTTGTGATAGAAAGCAAGTTAGCATGTGCTCCAGTTGTCTTCTGGTTCTAACTCCTGTGTGAATATCTCCAATGACTTGTTCTTCAGGATGGTCTCTTAGCCAATTTAGATCTGGTTGAAGTTGATCTTCACTTGGTGCTTCCATACCTTCATGCTGAGCATGAACTTCAACTTCAGGTGCTTCATCTGTTGTATTGATATGTGGCTCCTCTTGATCTTTAAAATGATGATTCAGGATAGTAGTTGGTATGGTTGCATTTGTATAGATTTCTCTCTGTGGTGCTTTCTCTTCTTGATCTTGAAGATATTCACCATTTGTATTTGGTTCATCAAAAACCACATGTATTGATTCTTCAATCACCAAAGTTCTTTTATTGAGTACTCTGAATGCTTTGCTGGTGTCTGAGTATCCCATGAAGATTGCTTCATCAGCCTTCTCATCAAAGGTATGCAGCTGGTTCCTGTTTAAGACAAAACATTTTGATCCAAACATATGAAAATATGAGATATTGGGTTTTCTACCATTCCATATTTCATATGGAGTCTTTCCATGATGTTTGTTGATGATTGATCTGTTTTGTGTATAGCATGCTGTGTTTGCTGCTTCAGCCCAAAATCTCTTTGGTAAGCATGCTTCTGCTATCATTGTCTTGACTGCTTCCTTGATGGTTCTGTTTCTTCTTTCTGCTACACCATTTTGTTGTGGAGTTCCTGCTGCAGATAGTTGATGTAACACTCCATTTTCTTCACAATAGGTTCTGATAATTTCATTTAGAAATTCAGTGCCTCTATCTGATCTGATCTTGATAATCTTTAGCTCTTTTTCATTTTGGAGTCTTCTCAGCAAATCTGGCAGCTTCTTGAGTGTTTCTTTCTTCTTGTTCATGAAAATGGTCCAGATGTACTTTGAGAAGTCATCCACCACTACAAGAGTGTATTTCTTACCAATCACACTTACCGGTGTGACTGGTCCAAACAGGTCCATGTGCAATAGATGTAGAACTCTTGTTGTAGATTGATGAGGCTTTGACTTGAATGAGCTTTTTATTTGTTTTCCTTTTTGACAAGCATCACATAGACTCTCTTTCTTGAATGTGATTTCTGCCAGGCCTTCAACTAACTTGCTCCTTGATAGTTTGTTGATGGTCTTGAAATTCAGGTGATTTAATCTTCTGTGCCAAATCCAGCTTGTTGATTGTTTATTCTTGACAAGTAGACATGTTTTTGCCTTGGTTGTTCTCCAGTCCACCACATACATGTTGTCTTGTCTTCTACCTGCAAGAACTACTGTGTTGGTTTGACTGTGAATCACTTTGCATCCTTCTTTGTTGAAGTGCACATTGTAGCCTTTGTCACAGAATTGACTGATGCTCATCAGATTGAAGTTAAGTCCCTTGACATATGCCACATTTTGAATCTTTAGATTGTTCTTGAGTATTGTGCCTTCCCCCTTAATCTTGCCAGGGTTTTCTTTTCCTCCAAATGTGACTTTGGGTCCATCAAAAGCTTTGAAATCAGTGAGCCATTTCTTGTTTCATGTCATGTGTCTGGAACATCCACTGTCTATGTACCAGACATCCTACAAAACAGATTAATTAAGTTTAGGTACCCAACACTGTTTGGGTCCATGCTTGTTAGCAATCATGCCTCCCATACCAAGGGTGTATCCAAAAGGTCTTCTTTTTGGATAATTGAAGTCATCAACTTCATATGTATAAGGCATGGCAGAATAGCTTCTAGTATTTTTACTGAAGATATTTTGATACTTTTCTCCACCTTTTGGTGCATTTACATCCTTCTTCACTTTCCAATATGCAGTGGGAAACCTTTCTTGCTTCATGTGTCTAGGAACAGATTGATTTTTCTTAAACACATGATGCATTTTGTGGAATGGTTTCCTTTTGTATTTTGGAGGTACAACATTCCAATCATCCTCTGAAGGATAGAGTCTGCCTTTTCCTTTCAGATGGTTGTAGTTCTTGATTGACTGGAATGAGGATTTAGTTTGCTGTTTCACTACACTGGGTTTTGACTTCACCGGAACAGGATGATCTGTTGGAACCATGGTCTGTCCCTTTCTAAATTTTGGTCCACTAGTGGTCCTGAATTTAGAATGATGTTTACCATTATTCCTACTTTCATCCTGACTGTTGTAGCCAAGACCAGATTTGGATCCAAACATTTTTGGGGGTTTGTAAGCTGGTGCTTTTAGTGGTGCAGTGGATACCTTCACTGGTGAGGAGATTTTCTTAACTGATCTTTTAGTAACAGATGTATGATCATCTGCTTTTTGTTGATCATTTAAGTGGGTCTCCTTATTAGTTAATTCAGCCTTTGCTTCATCCAGTTCTTTCTTTAACCTCTTATTCTCTTTTCTTAGATCCTTGCATTCCTTTTCCAGAATTTCATGATTCTTTTCAATTTCATCAAATTTAGTCATGAGATTTTGGACTAGGTCTGCTGTATCTAATGGGAGACTAGAGGATTGTGCAGTGTTAGATGTGGATGCATTAGATGAAGAACAGGAACTAGATGTTACCTCAGTTTTATCTGATTCTTTAGCCATTAAACATAGGCTTATTTCCTCAGAGTCTGAGCTATCACTTTTATCTTCATCCAATTCTTTGGTCATGAGGCATAGGCATGCCTTTTCATTTTCTGAGTTGTCTTCTTCATCACTATCATCTGAGTCATTATCAGATGATTCTTCATGCTTTTCACTGCTGGATTATGCCTTAAGTGCCTTCTTGCTCTTTCTCTTTTCAGATGCTCTGTATTTCTTCTTTTCATCATCTTTGTCATTTTCTTCAGGACAATCAGCCTTGAAGTGACCTCTCTTATTGCAGTTGAAACATCTGTATTCATCATCTTTCTTCTTCATGTCTCTGTTTGAGCTTGACTTTTTGTTTGATGTTGAATTTCCTTTGAATGGCTTCTTTTTAAACCTGTCAAAATGTTTAACTAATAAAGCTACCTGTTCTTTTAGTTCTTGTGTCTCTTTGCTGATGCATTCGGCAAAGTTACTTTGCTGGGGTGCAGCTAATGCAGTGATTTTGTGTGTCTCTGCCGGAGCACCATCTTCGCCGTTTAATTCGAATTCATGAGCTTTTAATTGGGACATCAATGTCAGAGTGTCAGTGCTTGCAAGATTTGTTGTTCCTCTGATTACTGATGTTATGATCTTCCATCTTTCAGGTAGTCCTCTCAAGATCTTCAAGCATACTTCTTTCTGGGGATATATGTGTCCAAGCTGTTGTAATTCACTGATGATGCTTGAGAATCTGTTGTCCATTTGATCAATGGATTCACCAGTCTTCATTTTAAAGTTCTCAAATTTCTGTTTTGCAACAGATAATTTGTTTTCTTTAACTGCTTCAGATCCTTCATTTATCAATGATAGCTTGTCCCACATCTCATTTGCTGTTTTGCAGTCTTTAATTCTCATGAACATCTTGCTGTCTAGGGTCTTCAAGATCATGTCTTTTGCAACATAGTCCAGATTTGCTCTTCTCATGTCATCCTTGGTCCAATCCTTTTTAGGTTTGTCAATTTCCTTTCCTTGATCTGCACCTGTGCCTACCATAGTAGTGATTGTGATTGGTCCATCATTAATTACATCCAGCATCTCTTCATGAGTTGCTGCAAGATGAGATAGCATTCTTATTTTATATTCCTCAAAATTATTAACATTAAAAACAGGTACTTTTGACAAGAAGTTTGAGGAATCCATCAGTGCAATTGAAGATATAACAGTAAGTGTATGAAAAACTCAGATTTGAAAACTACTTTGAAAATATGTGATCTCCTTGTTACCAGAAATTAGATCTGAACAGGTTCTGATACTAGGAACACTGCTCCGATACCAATTGTTGGTCCCAGAGAAGGGTGAAACTATAGTCAGAGGGGGGGTGAATGACTATAGTGGAGTTTCAAAAACTTTTCTCTTATTTAAAAGCTTTTGTGCAGCGGATAAGTCCCTTCTTACTACGTTGTTTTCAAATCAGTGTAGACAGTCACAGATATAAGTTATGATGTAGGCTAAATAAATAAATGCTGTAAAGTAAATTGCAGAAATTAAATTGACACAAGGCTTATAGTGGTTCAGGGTGGTGTAATCCCTTAATCCACTCTTCTCATGTGATGATTGGAGGAATTCACTATTGTTTTCACAGATACAATAGTATGATTGTCCTTGGCTTCCCAAGCTTCACAATCTACAAGACTATCACTCCTTGACTGCAACAGCTTCAGTGATTCAGTCTTCCTTTTGCTGCTCCTTGAGATCAAAATCCTTCAACAGCTATCACAGATTCAACTCCTTCTCAGATTGCCTCTGATTCAGTTGCTTCAGTTTGATGTGAATGTGATTCACACACTTGCTTGATCAATCTCAGTTCTGAATATGACTTTGTAGTTCTGATACTTGAGTTGATCACTGGATATATCTTTGTAAGTTCAGAGAGAAGGCTTTTCAAATTGACAGAGTTTCTGCTTTCTTTCTTTTTGAATCATTATCTTCTTTTTCTGTCAATGCCTTTTATTTATAGCCTTGAATAACCTTGGTTTTTTGAAATTCCGTCCGTTGGCTATATTAATGAGGGAATAATCCTTGATTTCATTCTTGATTCCCCCTTAATTGTATTCTCCTTGATTTCAGTGATCGGATTCTTTCTTCAAACGTATAGCAGAAAATCCGTCCTTGATTGATCCTTTAATGATTGTGCATTTAATGCATGATCTGCTGAATCTTCAACGTATATTAAATCTGATCTTGTAAGTGTCTCTTCACCGTTTGTAGAACGGTCGAGTGAGCCTTCTGACTTAGCCGTTAGTTCTTTCTTCGCTCTTTTGTTTTCTCTTTGCCGAAAGTCAGTGTACTCAGCCGATTCACTGTTTTCTTCTTTGTTCTAGTTATTGAAGAGTCTTTGTACTTCACTGATCCTTGATTTGGGTGAGACCAGTGTACACCATATTTAAATATTGAGTTTCATCACTTAAAACATAACTTAGACTTATCCAAGGTCATCACATACTTCCTTGGTTATAAGTCAGACCATATATCTTCTCTGCTGGTGCTTGGCTGGCTTTACTTTGCCGAAAATCTGTTTTTTGCTTTGCCGTCCTACCAACTAGTACAGTACTTGTCTGACTTAACTTATACAACTTGTCAGACCCTAAGTAAAGACTTATATAGAGAATTCTAACTTATTTCAGGCTTGCTATAACAGCTAGTATGGCCATCATCAAAACATAACAAAATGTTCCTAACAATGGTGATAGCGGCTCAGAAATTACACGGATATTTCACCTCACATATGATCATTGTCATGACGGACAGCCCTCTACGACAAATATTGCATAAGCCGGACCTCTCATATCGGTTACTTCACTGGGCCATTGAAATTACTGAGTTTGATATCCACTACCAACCCAGAAATGCGATCAAGGCCCAAGCCTTGGCCGATTTTAATGCAGAGACTAGCTTCACCTCAGAGCGACCAGACGCCTCGCCTACTCCGGAGACCACAGATGAAACCCTAATGCCCGACAATTGTTGGCACCTATACGTAGACGGCACTTCTAATCAAAATGAAAGCAGATCAGGGTCATCTTATACGAGCCAGGCACAACAGAAGAGATCGAAAAAGCTTTAAGATTCAAATTCATGGCAACAAACAATCAGGCAGAGTACAAGGCCGTGATCGCCGGTTTGGATTTACCAAGAGAAATAAAGGTACGTAACATCCAAATTTTCTGTGACTTTCAGCTCATTGTCAAGCAAATTTCTGGGGGGTACGAAACCTGATGTGGAATCTTAGAAAAATATCGCAAAATAGTCCAACAAATGAGACGAGACTTCGATTATTGTGGCTTCACCAGAATTGGTAGGGAAGATAATAAAAGAGCTGACTGTTGGTCCCTTGAAAAGGCTTTGGTTAAGTTTAGAGGGGGGTGAATAAACTTAACACTTAAAAATTTTACAGTTAACAAACTCAGCAACTTCAGCAGCCTGCTGACTGGTCAGTAGTCTGCTGATACTCAGGAGTCTGCTGACTGTTGAGTTATCTGAATTTGTGCAGCGGAATATATCAAAAATTAAGCCTTATTACTTGTTGTTAAATATGATACCAAGTATTAGATACTCAGTAGTGTATGTGTGTGATTCAGTTGCTAGATTCAGTAGATTCATGTGCTAAATATCCTAAATGCAGAATATAAATGGAGAAAGTATGTAGGCAGATTTTATATTGGTTCCAGGTGGTGTAATCATGTCAGTCCACTCTTCTCCAATGATGTTGGAGGTAATTCACTAGAGATTCTTGAGGTAACTATTTCAAAAATCCCTAAGTTGCTTGTCCTTCACCAATAACTATGGCTTCACAAACTGAACAATTGGAACAGGTAGGATTGCTGCTCCAAAGTCTTCCACTGATCCTTGAAGGGTAGGATTGCCTCTTCACCAGCTCCACCACAAACAACAGTCCTTGACACAAATGTGCTTCACTGTCTTCAGTAGATTCCTTTTAAAAGAAATATTTGAATCAAGTAAGTGATTCAGCTTTCAGCAGCTTGATCAGGATGATATGATCAGCAGCTTGATGTCTTCAATTGTGTAAACTTGATGTACCTTGAATGCAGATTACACTTGAAGAACTTTTCTGGATCAGTAGCTTTATGCTCAGTAGGGTCAGCTGGGTGTTTTCTTGATAAGAATTTGCAGCTCAGGATTATCTGTTATTTTTCATCAATCATCATCCTCTTTTGTAACTGAGTTAGGAGTCCTCTATTTATAGGTAGGAATCCTTGTGACTTATGTTTGAAATTCAAACATAGCCATTTCAGTTTTGTCCCATTTGACTTGCTTTTTCTGACTGTTCCTAGGACTGACACTGTCAGATTCCTTTTTGACTGTTTGCAGTCTGTCCACCCTTTGACTTGTAACCATTGGATAAAGGTCTGAATCATCCAAACATCCCTTTAATCTTAACCATTGATTTGTTTGATAAATCAGAGGTTGTTAGCTGTCCCTTTCTTTTTAGTCTTCCAATATAGCCTTTGAATAATTCAAAGTAAATGTACCAGCAGGTTCCTGTGACCACAAGTCTGCTAAAATACATATCAGTCAGCTGATCCATATCTTGCTGTGTTTATGAAACAATGCAGCTGACTTCTTTTATCTAACTTTTATTGTGAAGTTAGATTACACAATTTTGCATATAACTAAGTTCCAATCACCGCTTAACTTGTGGAACATAGACCTTGTACACAAGGTATATGTAATCAGTTTAGGTCATCACAGACTTCCCTAAATTCAGATTCCATAGCCTTGACTTTAATTACTAAGTTTGATCCCTTAGCCTTCAATAACTGAGTTTGAGCCCTCAGCCTTCAGTCCTCAGCAGGTTCTTAAACTAGTCTACTGACCTTGGTATCCTACTGATATAGACAGGTCTCCTGATATTAGTCAGCTGACCATTTACAGTGCTTGTTTGATCAAACCTATACCAGATCAAACTCTAATAAACCTACACATTTGATCTAGACATCATTTTGCCTTTGCTCTATAACAGCTAGTCTGGCACTCATCACTAAAACTCAAAAATAAGTCCAACAATTTCCCCCTTTTTGGTGATGATGCCAATACCCTCCTTACAGCAAAGCAAAAAGATTAAAAACAAGAACAGAACAAACTTAGTCATCTCTCATTATAAACATTTGTTCAAAAGTATTACAGTCTAGAATCAGCAAGAGTATAAAGTAGATAAAGTATGTTGATCTAGTGTCTTCTTTCTCTTTCTTCTCTTGTCTTCTCTACTTGCTCTTGATAAGCTCTTATCTCTCTAATCATTTCTGTCATCCATTCATTTTCAATAAGAGAGAAATCAATGTGAGGATTCACTTCTTTCCACCACTTCCATGCTTCAGGCAGAGTGAGATTGATCTGGTGTACTCTAAAGCCTAAACGCATGTAAACTTCCTTAAATTCATTCAGTGATTCCTTTGCATTGGTGGTAGGTAAACTCCTTCCACCTCTACCACCTCTTCCACCTCTATGATCAGCTCTCAAGGCTTTAACTCTTGCTTCCCAAAACTTGAGTCCCAGAAAGGAGTTCAACCCTTCATGAAATCCCTTGTCATGATAAGGTCTTCTCTTGCTGTTGTAAACTTTCTTATATTCTTTGAGAAGATCATCAGTGAGTGGAAGTCTGCCAGGTGCAGGTTCTCTAATTGAATTAGTGTCATCTTCCAATCTTTTCTTAGCAAAGATCCTAGCAGCCTCTTTTGCTACAGCTGTCTGACTCTCTTCCCCCTTATTGAAATCATCCACAAAACAGGACAGCAGGCCATACACACTCTCCTAGGTGATTACTAGATTACTCAATTGTCCCTCCATGATTTCAGTTCATGTATAAACTACAGTAATCCTTTGTTGCATAGTTTGTTCCAGCAGATTGATCCTCTCAGTGAACTTAGGATCAAATCCAGCAGGTTGAGGTGCAGCAGCAGGTTCAGTAGGTCTGTGTACTTCAGCAAGATTATCCAATTTCTGTTGAATAGAGGCAAACTGATCTTTCAAAAACTTCTCTTTCAGTGTATTGCCTTGTTTGATTCCCCTCACATCTTGTGTTAGATCAGCAATAGCATACTATGTAGATGTGAAGTTTGAAGCAACTGTCTCAGTAGATCTTCTTTGATTATCCATAAGGTTCATCAGTTCTTCAAATCTATGCTCTTGTATGTCAAGTTGAGTCCTTAACTGTGTTATGTCATTCCTGACAGCCCTCAACTCTTCCAAGACATATGCTGGTACTCCACCAGCCATTCCTCTAGCAGCTGCATCAGCAGGCTCTTCTACATTGTATTGTTGCCTCTGTCTGCTGATAACCAAGGCATAGCTCATATCCCTTCCAGCAGGGTAAGGTCCTTGGAATTCCTCCAGAATAGGATCAAGAGCAGGTTCTTCAAAAACTGGAACAAATGCCTGTTGAGGTTCATCATCAATAGGTTCTTCCTCAGGCACTTGAAACTCTTCATCACTGTAGTCATAGTCCAGCAGCTGTTCATCCTCATCAATAACAACAGTCTACTGACTACTCTTACCCTCAGTGACCTTTCCTCCAGCAGGCTCTACTATAGCAGCCTGTTCTCCAACAACAGCAGGGGTTTCCTCCAAACCCATAGATAGTTCCAACCTATGTCCAGGTGCTGTTTGTACCTCAGCAACCTATACCTCCTGTTCCAACGTTTGTTCAGGTGGTGTTTGTACCTCAGCAACCTGTACCATCGGTTCCAACCTTTGTTCAGGTGCTGTCTAATCCTCAGCAACCTGTACATCCTCAATCAACAATGGTGATCCTTCAAATCCCATCACCATGTCCAATATCTATGCAATCACTGTCTGTTCCTCAGTGATTAGCACCCTTTGTACAAGGATTACAGGAAATTCAGCCCTATTTTCTTCTTGAAACCCTTCAGCATTAGCAATCCTTCTTTGAGTATTGGCAGTCTTGAATAGAGTGTCCTGAGTGTCAATCCAATCTTGATATTGAATTGAATCCTCAGAACTGACATCAGGCTCACTATGATTAGTGACCCTATCATCATCCAAATCTTCATTATGTTGATCATCAGATTGCTCAGTAGCTTCCACAACAAATGAAGTATCTAATGCACCAACCAGTCTGTTGCCTCCAAGATTTATCCCATCATTTATCAAGGCCTCCAGACCATCTATGGTGAGATCCTCCAGATCCTCATCCATCTGTTCATTTTCTTGCCTCTCAGTAGACTGTCCAGCACCAGTAGACTGCTCTACTCTTGGTTCAATAATCATTGCAGTCCCACTGACTCCTCCTGGACCGGAGGGATGATCATCCCCAGAATCAGATGATGAAGAGTCATCACTGTCTGATTCATCTCTAGGATCTCTGAATTTGATACCATCTTCCTGCTTTTGTTCATCAATAAGATCCATCAGTCTTGCTTCCAACAAAGAGGTATCAACCAAATCCAGCAGATTCTCCACTCCTAATTTCTCAAAATCCCACTCCTCAAAATCTGCCATTGGTTCTGCAGCTGGCTTTTGTCTTTTATAAAAACCAAACTTCCACTGAAAATAATCAGCTACCAGCTGGAGCTTTGGATCAACATACCCTTCTTTCTTCTTTTTCTCTTGTCTTTCAAAGGGCATGGTTGGCTTTCTAGGAGCTGTCTGTCCACTCTGCTGACCTCCAAAGGTCTCAATCAGCAGAGTCGTAGTTTTTTCAATAGATGCCTCTAGGTCAGTAGGTTGCTCAGATTGTATATTAGTGCCTACTACCTCCATCTATTCCACAATTTGTTCCCCCCGACTTACATGCTCATCAACAGGGTTAGCAACATATTGCACTTCCCCCTGCAGAACTTGCAGGATCTTGTACCAATTTTTCAATTTCCACAGCAGGTGCAGACTCAGTAGTCTGCTGTGGTTCTTCAACAAGTTGCTCAACAACAACCTGTGCAGCTTCAGTAGGCTCAGCAGCCTTTACAGGGGAGGATTCTACTTCTTCAGCAGGCTCAGGTTCAGCAGCCTGCTGTGATTCTCCAGTAGGTTGCTCAACAACAACCTCTACTATCTCAGTAGGCTTGATAATTGTTAAGGGCTCAGCCTCAATAGCCTCTCCTTCTTCTTCTTGCCTTTGAGTCTCCAAAATCCTCAACTATTTTCCTTTGCCATGTTTCTTTTTTTGGCAATTTCTTTCATTCTCTTGGAAAGTTCCTCTGATTCAAGCTCAGTAGCCTTCCTCTTTCTACTGAATTCTTTCTGTTGCTCCTTCAAAACTTTAGCAACAGACTTCTTCTTTGCAACTACAGCAGGGTCAGTAACCTTAATTTCAGCTGGACCCTCAGCAGACTCAACAATCTCTGTTGTTTTCTTCCTTGTCTTCCTAGGCTTTAACATTTCTGTTATCTTTCTTGTATCAGCAACCTTTCTCTTCTCAGCAACCTTCTTAGGTGCAGCAGACTTAGTAACTTCCTCAACAGTTTGCTTGACCTGCTCACCACCAGCATCATCATCTCCTCCATCATCATCACTTTATGTGGCTTCATCATCCACATCTTCATCATCATCTAAGCCAGGAATGGGTGTAGCAACTTCTGGCTTATACCTCGATTTGTTAATCTTTTCAGATGAAATATCATGTATCTGAAAATGATTCAACAAGGTCTGAATCAGTAGACCTAGGGGCTTGACTTTGGACTTCCTCACACCATCTCTGTCTTCAGTAAACACCTTCTTCATGTAGTGTATAAAGAATCCAGCCCAATCAAACTTCATACTTCTGCAGATGATGATCAGCATATCTATCTTAGGTCTAGACAATGTATCTAGACTCTCAATGAATCCTAAAATAGTTTTGGCAATTAATTTGCTCAGCAGGTTATACTCATAACCAATGTGCTTCACATTAATCCCTAGAGATGAAGATATCTTTTCATTTGTCTTTATTGCATCCACAAACTTCATCCTTGGCAGATTCATAGCTTCTGGATTGGTTGGGGCATTATTTCCAGGTCCAAAATGGAATAATTCTCTCAGTAGGTCTGAGGAAATTTCAATTTCTCTTCCATTAACTGTTGTAGTGAAGGCCTCTCTACCTTCATGTATAACAATGTTCTTCCAGAACTCCAACACATTAACATATGAAATTCTATCCAGCCTTTTGTTGATAATGTTTTCCAAACCAGCAAACCGTCTGATTCTTCGTCCTATGTTAATGGCTAGTTCAATAGAGTGACAGTCAGTCACATAGCCTCTTACACTTTGACTGGTGCCAATATGAACTTCATCCTTGTTTGCCATGATAAATTTGAGAAAGATGAAGAAGAAAGTGTTCAAATCTGTGTTCACACAAAGTAATTTCAGAGAAATCGCAGATTGAGAGTTGTGAGTGTGAACTCTATGTATATCTCTGTATATATAGATAGAGGTAGTTGTAACTGTCAGAGCACGTACTGTGGTATTAACCACGATTAAATCTGAGTGAATTCTATCTTGACACGTGGCCCATTATTTTTCCATAACATTTTGTAACCGTCAGATCGTGTAACTACGGTTACAAAGATAGAATAAATATCCTGCCATTTGCTTTTTGACTTTTGTAAGTTTGACTGTGTAACGTTTCCTTCAGTAGCCTTGTCATCAGTAGACTTGGCACAGCAGTCTGCTGACAAATATGTCTCAGCAGCCTGTTGACAGAATTACTCTGCTGATCTTCTATTCCTCCTTATTTTGTTCAATTGATAATACAAGATGAAGTTTAATACCAATGACTGATCTGTCAAGTGAGCTCACCCAACAGGACAAAGACAATCCCCTTGGAAACTTCATTTGCTCAATTGTCCAAACATAAATAAGTACATGGAATTGTTGATACCAACGACTTGTCTGCTAAGTGAGCTCACCCAACATAGCAAAGACTAATCCCCTTGGTGAATTCCAGTACACTGATGATCAAAGATGTATCAGTCAACTTTTATGATTCCAAGTTCAGTTCTTAACTTAGCAAATCTTTCACTATCTAATGGTTTAGTGAAAATATCAGCAAGTTGATATTCAGTAGGGATATACAGAACCACCACATCCTTCTTTTCAACATGATCTCTTATAAAGTGATGTCTCACATCAATATGCTTGGTTCTTGAGTGCAAAACAGGATTTTCTGTGATTGCAATTGCACTTGTGTTGTCACACATTATAGGAATTTCTCTTTCTTCAATTCCATAATCCCTTAATTGTTGTCTTAACCACAGTATTTGTGCACATCAACTTCCAGCAGCAATATATTCAGCTTCAGCAGTGGAAGTTGATATAGAATTCTGTTTCCTGCTAAACCAGGAAACCAGTCTATTTCCCATTAACTGACAGGTTCTTGTGGTGCTTTTTCTATCAATCTTGCATCCAGCATAATCAGAATCTGAGAAGGATATAACTTTCAAGCTTCCATCTTTTGAATACTATATCCTACTCCCAAAGTCTCTTTTATATACTTGAGAATCCTTTTGACTGCAGCTAAATGACTTTCTTTAGGTTTTGACAGAAATCTTGCACAAACACCTACAGCAAAGGATATATCAGGTCTTCTAGCAGTAAGGTACAGTAGACTGCCTATCATCCTTCTGTATAAGGTCTGATCAACATCTTTGCCATCTTTGTCTTCATCCAATCTAATGTTTGTACTCATAGGAGTTGATACTTTGGTGCTGTTTTCCATACCAAATTTCTTCTGTAGCTCCTTGGTATACTTGGTTTGATGAATGAAGATTCTATCTTTCATCTGTTTGACTTGCAATCCCAAAAAGTAGTTCATTTCTCCCATCATACTCATTTCGAATTTACTTTTCATCAGATTTGAAAACTTCTCAAATAGCAATTCATTTTCAGAACCAAATATTATGTCATCCACATAAATCTTTACTAGCAGGGTGTTGTTTCATTTATTGATTCTGAAAAGAGTCTTGTCAATGGTACCTTTGGTAAAACCATTGTCTACCAAGAATTGAGATAGAGTCTCATACCATGCTCTTGGTGCTTGTTTCAAACCATAAAGTGCTTTGTTGAGTCTGTACATTTTATCTTCTTGATCTTTAACTTCAAATCCAGGAGGTTGCTGAACATACACCTCCTCTTCTAGAATGCCATTCAAAATGTACTTTTGACATCCATCTAATATACCTTGAAGTTTTTATAAGCAGCATATGCCAAAAATAATCTGATAGCTTCTAATCTTGCAACAGGGGCACATGTCTCATCAAAATCTATTCCTTCTGCTTGAGAATAGCCTTTTGCTACTAGTCTGGCCTTATTTCTCACAATGGTACCAGATTCATCCAATTTGTTTCTGTATACTCATTTTGTTCCAATAATGTTTGCATGATTAGGCATTTCCACTAGTGTCCAAACTTGATTTCTTTCAAATTCATTCAATTCTTCTTGCATAGAAATTATCCAATCTGGATCTGAAATTGCTTCTTCAACAACTTTAGGTTCCATTTGAGATAGAAAACATGTGAACATTGCTTCTAGTTGTCTTCTAGTCCTCACACCTTGTTGTATGTTGCCAATAACTTGTTCAGCAGGGTGATCCCTTAACCATTGTGGATTGTGGTTAGATTGATTTTCAGGAACATCATCTTCAGTAGGGTCTGCTGTTGCTTCTTCAACAGGGGGTTCAGCAGATCCTTGAACTGCATCAGTTGTTGCATCAGTAGTGTTACCAGCAGGGTGTTCAAAAGGGGCAGAATCAGAAATCTTTAAGTCATTAAATCTTTCCAAAACTTCAACACATTCTGGATCAGTGACTTGTTGATTCTCAGCAGGTTCTGAACCTTCTTCTTCCATTCCAGTGAACTTAGGTTCATCAAATACAACATGTATTCTTTCTTCATGTTTCAGTGTCCTTTTATTCAGTACCCTGAATGCCTTGCTGACTGAAGAATATCCCAAGAAAATTCCTTCATCTGATTTTGGTTGGAATGTCTTCAATTGCTCCTTATGATTCAAGATAAACATTTGCTTCCAAATGGATGGAACTAGGATATATTAGGTTTCCTTCCATTCCAGATCTCATAAGGTGTCTTCAACAGCTTCTTGTTCACTGAGGTTCTATTTTGTGTATAGCATGATGTGTTAACTACTTCAGCCCAATTTCTTTCAGGCAATAATGCTTCACAAATCATAGTCCTTCCTACTTCTTTCAAAGTCCTGTTTCTTCTTTCAGCAACCCCATTTTGCTGAGGTGTACCAGCAGCAGCCAGTTGATGTAGTACACCATTCTGTTCACAATATTCTCTTATGAATTTATTGAGAAATTTAGTACCCTTGTCTGATCTGATCTTCACTACTGTCAAACTTTTCTCATTTTCCAATCTCTTCAAAAGTTCAGGCATCTTCTGAAGTGTTTCACTTTTCTTGTTCATGATTATCACCCAAGTGTATCTTGAATAATCATCCACAACTACTAAAGTGTACTTCTTTCCTGTTACACTTGTTGGTGTTACTGGTCCAAACAGATCCAGATGCATCAGCTCCAAAACTCTTTTTGTTGATTGCTTAGTTTTTGACTTGAAGCTTGATTTTGTTTGTTTACCTTGCTGACAGGCATCACATATAGCATCCTTTCTAAATGTGATCTTAGGTAAACCAATTACCAGTTTCTTCTTCATCAACTGATTGATATCATCAAAATTTAGATGATTCAACTTCTTATGCCATAGCCAATTAAGTTCTGACTTGGTATGCACAATCAGGCATGTTTCTGGAACAGCAGTAGACCAATCCACAACATACATGTTTTGTTGTCTTCTTCCATCCAACACAACTTGATCACCTCTTTCACTAATGACAATACATGTGTTTTTGTCAAAAGTGACCTTGTAACCCATGTCAGAAAATTGTCCATATGCAACATTCCTGATTGTTAATCCATTTCTCACAAGTGTGCCATATCCTCTTGTGTTTCCTGGTGTGTTCTTGTTTCAAAAATTCACTCTTGGACCATCCTTTGCCACAAAATTTGACACACAATGCTTATTCTTTGTCATATGTCTGGAACATCCACTGTCAAAGTACAAGACACCCTACAAAACAAATTTAATGCATTTTAGGTACCCAAAACTGTTTGGGTCCATAGTGGTCAGTGGCAAGCATGACCCTTGGCAAATTTCCATAAGGTCTTCTTTGAAAGGTATCAAACTTTGGTTCATACATGTATTCTACACATCCATAAGGTCTAACAATTGGTTGTGTAGGATTCACATATGCTTTATGGCCTTTAGGAATATAATGTTGTTTAAAGTGATTTCTATTGTTAGAAGCACTAGGATAACCATAGGTTTGCTGTCTGTTAAGAATAGCCCTGTAATATGGAGTCTGCAGAGGTCCCTGCTGAGGTCTTGTATAAGTCCTCTGCTGAGTCCTCTGCTGATTCCATTGCTTAGGTTTTACCCTAGCAGCATGGTTATATCTGTTGTTTCTAGCAGTAGGTGTGGGAATATTCCAATCCTCATCTGTAGGGAACAATATACCTTTCCCCCTGAGATAAGTATCCCTAGAATGATTAACATTTTTAGGTTTAGGATTCTTATCTTTGGAATATTTTTGATTTTTACCTTTGTGTGGTCCAGCAGACTTGGTAGCAGGTCTGCTATCAGCAGGTCTAGAAGGTACAACAGTTTGTTTTTGGATTTATTCTTTTTGTTAGATGTTGTTGACCTTTTTGACTTCTGATTTTGCTTCCTTGAAGCTTTCTTAGTTGGCTCTACTGCCTCAACAACCCTTTTAGGAGTTGGATCTTATGCAGGCACAAACTTAAGACCAATTCTGGCACTAGGTTCAGTGACCTTACTGGATCCACTCTTATTTGATTGTTGAGTTCCAAATCCAAGCCCTGTTCTATCACCATAAGGCTTTCCAGATTTGAATGCAGTGGAGGAACAAGTTTGTTCAGCAGATTCTGCAACTACTGAATGTTCAGCAGGCTTATGCTGATTCTGTCCAACTTCTTTTTCCTTGCCCTTGAGAATTCTTAATTCAGCATTTAACCTTTCAACTTCTATTTGAAGGGCTTCTTTTTCAGCCTTCACAATCTCATAACCATATTGTATTATCCTCAGTTGATTAAGGATGGCATCCAAAGTTTCGTCATTGTCAAAATTTTTAGGATTTGAACCACAGGTTGATTCACAATCACTTCCAGCAGGAGTGTTTATAGATACAGAATTGTATACCTCCTCTGTTTCATCCATATTAGCCATTAAAGCATAATCTTCCATCTCAGCAACAAGTGCAGTATCATCAGATTCATTTCCCTTTTCTGATTCTACTTCATATCCTGATTCATCTTCAGCAACCATAGCTTTCTTGCCAGATCTTCTATGTTGGCTCTTGCTCTTCAGTAGGTCTGGACAATCAGGCCTGAAATGTCCAGGTTTCTTGCAATTGAAGCAAAGATAATCAGGTTCCTTTTTCTGTTTTAATTCATGACAGTCAGGTTTGAAGTGTCCTGTTTCTTGCACTGATAGCACAAGTAATCATTATCTTTCTTTGATTCTTCCTTTTTCTTTTCACTGAATTTCTTTGTGAAATTCCTTGGATAACCCTTTCCTGTTTTCATCATTCTTATTTTCTTGCTCAGTAGGGCAATCTGCTCTTGCATCTCATCCAGCAGATCATCTTGAGCTCCTGATGTCTCTTCTTGATATGAAGCAGCCAACGCAGTGGTCTTTGGTTCTTCTTTTTCGGTCTCAGGCACAAGCTTTTTGCTGAATTCATAGGCCTTAAGATCTGAAAAAAAAAAATCGAAGGTGTCCTCTTCATGCTAACTCCTCATTTCTTCAATGGCAGTCACCTTCATCTCCCAAACTTCTTTTGCAGGTAATGCTTCCAAGATTTTTGAGTTGATTTCTTCCTGTGAGTACTTTACACTCAGTAGGGTGAGTTCATCCATGATTGCATTGAATCTTGACTCCATTTGTTCAATGGTTTCATTTGGTTTCATTTTGAACTCCTGAAACTTTTTCTTTGCCACACTGATCTTATTCTTTTTGATATCATCAGTGCCTTCACAGATTAATTGCAACTTATCCCAAAGTTCCTTTGCAGTCTTGCAATCTTTCACATTTATATACATATTGCTATCCAAAGTTCTATATATGATATGAATAGCAATATTGTTGAGATTTTCTCTTTTTCTATCTTCAGCAGTCCATTCCCTATTTGGTTTTGGAATGTACTGTGTCTCATCTCCCACTGTTACAGACTTGATGATCTCCAGTGGTCCATCTGTCAGCGCATCCATCATTTCATCATGTGTTACAGCTAGATAAGCTGGCATACGACGTTTATACTCATCAAAATGATCTAAGGAACACATCAACATTGTTCTAGCATACTGGTTGTTATCCATGATGCAAAGCTTTGAAAATCAAAAATTTGAACAAGTTTTCAAAGTATTTTCACAAGCACAACAAGTAGGATTTCTTCAGAATAGAAACACTGCTCCGATACTAATTGTTGGTCCCTTGAAAAAGCTTTGGTTAAGTTTAGAGGGGGGTGAATAAACTTAACACTTAAAACTTTTGGAGTTAACAAACTCAGCAACTTCAACAGCCTGCTGACTGGTCAGTAGTCTGCTGATACTCAGGAGTCTGCTGACTGTTGAGTTATCTGAATTTATGCAGCGGAATATATCAAAAATTAAGCATTATTAATTGTTGTTAAATATGATACCAAGTATTAGATACTCAGTAGTGTATGTGTGTGATTCAGTTGCTAGATTCAGTAGATTGATGTGCTAAAAATCCAAAATGCAGAATATAAATGGAAAAAGTAAGTAGGA
Organism: Gentiana dahurica var. dahurica; assembly: GCA_024500145.1. Lineage (NCBI taxonomy): Eukaryota > Viridiplantae > Streptophyta > Magnoliopsida > Gentianales > Gentianaceae > Gentiana > Gentiana dahurica. Next base: position 77,919,119 of record CM044899.1, on the reverse strand, counting down.
AGATTTTATTGTGGTTCCAGGTGGTGTAATCTTGTCAGTCCACTCTTCTCTTGTGATATTGGAGGTAATTCACTAGAGATTCTTGAGGTAGCTGTTACAAAAATCACTAAGTTTCTTGTCCTTCACCAATAACTATGGCTTCACAAACTGAACACTTGGAACAGGTAGAATTGCTGCTCCAAAGTCTTCCACTGGTCCTTGAAGGGTAGGATTGCCTCTTCACCAGCTCCACCATAAACAACAGTCCTTGACACAAATGTTCTTCACTATCTTCAGTAGATTCCTTGTAAAAGAGATTTGAATCAAGTAAGTGATTCAGCTTTCAGCAGCTTGATCAAGATGATATGATCAGCAGCTTGATGTCTTCAATTGTGTAAACTTGATGTAGCTTGAATGCAGATTACACTTGAAGAACTTTTCTGTATCAATAGCTTTATGCTCAATAGGGTCAGCAGGGTGTTTCTTGATAAGAAATTGCTGCTCAGGATTATCTGTTATTTTTCATCAATCATCATCCTCTTTTTTATCTGAGTTAGGAGTCCTCTATTTATAGGTAGGAATCCTTGTGACTTATGTTTGAAATTCAAACATAGCCATTTCAGTTTATCCCATTTGACTTGCTTTTTCTGACTGTTCCTAGGACTGACACTGTCAGATTCCTTTTTGACAGTATGCAGTCTGTCCACCCTTTGACTTGTCACCATTGGATAAAGGTCTGAATCATCCCAACGTCCCTTTAATCTTAACCATTGATTTTTTTGATAAATCAGAGATTGTTAGATGTCCCTTTCTTTATAGTCTTCCAATGTAGCCTTTGAATAATTCGAAGTATATGTATCAGCAGGTTCCTGTGACCATAAGTCTACTGAAATACATATCAGTCAGCTGATCCATATCTTGTTGTGTTTATGAAACAATGCAGCTGACTTCTTTTATCTAACTTTTATTGTGAAGTTAGATTACACCATTTTGCATATAACTAAGTTCCAATCACCACTTAACTTGTGAAACTTAGACCTTGTATACAAGGTATATGTAATCAGTTTAGGTCATCACAGACTTCCCTAAATTCTGATTCCATATCCTTGACTTTAATTACTAAATTTGATCCCTTAGCCTTCAAAAACTGAGTTTGAGCCCTCAGCCTTCAGTCCTCAGAAGGTTTCTAAACTAGTCTACTGACCTAGGTACCCTACTGATATAGACAGGTCTGTTGATATTAGTCAGCTAAACATTTACAGTGCTTGTTTGATCAAACCTATACCAGATCAAACTCTAATAAACCTATACATTTGATCTAGACATCTTTTTGCATTTGCTCTATAACAGCTAGTCTGGCACTCATCACTAAAACTCAAAAATAAGTCCAACACTGACTATCTATCGAGGTTATCCTTGGAGGAAGAAATAACCGACCCATCGATAATGGTGGAGTATCAATTTATTCCCGCGATAGAAAAAGATGAGATCATGGACGTTGAAATACCGGTTCACACCCCGTGTTGGACAGATGACATACGCACATATATCGAAACAGGTGCATTGCCAACAAATCCGGTCAAAGCCCGTACTCTCAAGAGACAAGCGGCTAGATATATCTTGAATAACGGAGTGCTCTACAGAAGCTCTTTCACCAAGCCACTTCTCAGATGTGTTCGGAAAGAGGAAAGTGAGAGAATTCTGACAGAGCTGTATCAGGGATCGTGTGGGGGACACCCTGCCAGCCGCTCCCTAGCTCAAAAGATTATAACCGCATGTTACTATTGTCCCACGATCGCACAAGATTCAGAAAAGCTTTTCAGATAATGCCCCGAATGTTATATACACGCGGAGATACCTAGGCTACCATCCGTCGAACAGAGTATTGTCGCCTCGGCTTGGCTATTTGACATGTGGGGTCTCGACCTGATTGGACCATTCCCACAGGGAAGAGGAGGTTGCAAGCTTGTTATCGTAGTCGTAGACTATTTCACCAAATGGATCGAGGCGAAGCCTATGGTTAGTATTGGCATGAAAAATGCAACGTATTTCCTACATGACCAAATCTGGTCTAGATTCGGAGTCCAAAGGGCAGTGGTACAGGCCCCAATTCAAGGACGAGTTCTCAATGTTCAGCAAAGATTATCACGTAAAGCATTGGAAATCCTAAGTTGCGTACCCGCAAGGAAACGGTCAGGCAGAGGTTGGTAATAAGCATTGGCAATCATTAAGATGTTGAAGAAAAGTATCAGCAAAAGGGTGAGTGGGAAAGCCGGGGCATAGGTTGATTGACTGCCCGCCATCCTATGGGCACTCCGGACAACGATCAAAACACCCACGGGAGAAACTCATTTTGCCCTCACTTGTGGATCGGAGGCAATCACGCCCATTGAAACGGCTCTCCCAAGTATCCAAGTGGCTAAGTATGACACGGGGTGATAATCTCGCTAATAGGAAGTATGAGCTAGATATGGCCGAAGAAAAATGAGTCTCGACTTATCTAAGAATGGTCAACTACAAACAAATTGCAAAACGACAACATGACCGTCAAATCCGGGGCCATTCTTTCAAAGTGGGAGACTTTGTCTTGCGAAACCGAAAAGCAACAAGGATGAAGCCCGACAAAGGAAAACTAACAGCAAATTGGGAAGGCACCTACCTGGTCACGAGGGAGATCAAGAAAGGAACTTACATCCTCACGGATAAAGACGGATTCGAACTCAATCACCCCTGGCTCTCGGATAATCTGAAGAGATATTATATGTAGCGATCAACAAGGTTTATCTCTTTTGGGTTATGGCCATCCTCACGTTTACGACTTGAGTTGTTTAGGCTTTCTTTTATTTCTTTTGGGTTATGGTCATACTCTTGTTTACGACTTGGGTTGTCTAGGCTTTCTTTTATCTCTATATACGTAAGGCAGGATATTGTCACTTTCGGGTTTTGGCCATCCTCACGTCTACGACTTGAGCAGGGAGGCCTTTTTGACATTATCATGTAAGATTCAGCTATTTTTAATGAAGAATTTCTTTCGGCTTAAAGTAAAAAACTCAAGTCCAAATACAAATGTGAACAAATAAAGTTCGGATAAACAAATTTATTTTCCATAAAAGCATTTTTGCCGAAAATAAGATCTTACAAAACAAAAACAAAACCAAAAAAAAACCTGCAGGGGAAAAGCCTAACGTCTAAATCGCACCATTCGATCTTTGGACATAAGGGTCATTCCGAAGGTGGTAGTGCAAAGGCTAGAGATTAGCCAAGAAAAGGGCATCAAACGATTGGGCCTCATTTCCCTCGCAAAGTTAATGGCTTCACGATGAATAATGATACCCTAGTCGACGTTCACATTCGGAGCCATGATAGCATGTATAAGAATGACCTCTTCATCCGTTACCACCTCAGGATTATCAGCAGGAATATCATGGCAATTGATAAACTGTTTCCATTCTCGATACCACGGGCATAGCTCGGAGAGGGTGGCGTTATGAACAATATCATCATCTCTCTCCACAAAAATTGCGGAGTACGCATCATACCGATGAGCAAAATACGACTCCTCATTGTCAAGATCCCAGGCCCTCTCAAAATGTAGGGCCGGATCAAAGGAAGGGAGTTGTAGAAACTCGTTTATGTCCGCAGGAGAGAAGCGTACCTGGATGTTCCGAACGGACACAGAGGAAACCTCTTCAATGGAATGAGCCTCGGAAAGAGTGACATAAAACTCACGGACAAGGGTAAGGTTACACCTCTTAATAGGACCAAGTAGAAAATTACGCCATCCAGAATAAGATACGCGAAACAAGGTACCGCTTCCATCAAACTTATTCAGATTCAGAATCCTCTCGGGAAGGTATGTACGATCGGCAAAATAGCTACTATAGTTCTGAATGGCGTTGATAGAAGCAGTACCAAAAAAAGGAGACAGCAAAGTAGGAGAACAAGATCCAGAGGAGGATGACATGATTAAAAGAAAACGTGCACAAAATTTGTCACAAAACGGTGCTTGATACAGCCCCCAAGGTCCTCTATTTGTAAGAAGAAGAGAGATACACCAACGGCGGAAGATTGGAAGGATCCTACGGTTATGTTTGCTTGACTCTTCACATTCGATGATAAAAGTTTGATCCATATTCAATGCATCAGTCAAAAACACGGTCTTCGAGGAGAACCATTGGTCTTCAAATTTAATGCCTGATAGAAAAAACAAAAAGGTACAACCAGACAATCATAATAAACACGCAAGACCGTTCTCTGCGTTTGCTTTCAAGCGAACCCAAGCACGGATGTTCCGGGACTCGCCTGAAACAAGAGGAGCCGCATGCCCACCGGACGGACTCGAACGGACTTAGAAGGATTCGGAAAGATAGAGCCGCATCCCCACCTGACGGACTCGAACGGACTCAGAAGGATTCGGAAAGATAGAAATATTTCCGAAAAAAATGCAGCAAAATCTCAACACAAACAGAATCACTTCATTCTCAAAGAAAAAGGCAAAAACTTCATCATTGAAGAAAGGAAAAACAAACATTACAACAAAAAGAAAAATATCTAAACTAACGACTCCCCATCATCAAAAAAATAGCCTGGGATCAGGGGAGGACCCAGAGTTGATTTCATCGAACTCAATGTGCTGCTGCGGAAGGTACTCGTCTGACGGACAAGTAGGAACCAGGGCAGAACAAAGGTTGGAAATCAACCAAGGAAACGGAATAAAGCGACCATGCTCCATCTACGTAGCAAAAGACACCGCCTCACGGTGTATCAACAAGCCCCAATCCACGTTTACTGACGGACTGCCACTGGCATGCAAGAGCAGACCCTTCTCCTCCGTAACCTCCTTGAAATTGTCAGTGGGAAGCGCACGGGTATTGATAAAATGCTTCCACTCCCGATGATTCTGAGATAGTTCCGACGCAACCCCTTCCGGGGCAAACTGCCAAGAATCGGGAAACGGGTAGGGGAGAGCTCCGTTCTGATGCATGTGCCGAGAAACTTCATCATCATCCAAGGCCCAGGCCCGCTCATAATGGAGGGCGGGGTCGAAATAGGGAAGATGGAAGAAGTCGTTGATGACAGCCGGAGTAAAAGAAACCATCACTCCATGCACAGGCACAGAGCTTAGCGGCCTCCCTGAAACCTGCCACAGACAGAGCCGAGTAGAACTCGTGCACAACATTGACATTATAGCGACCAAAGGGTTTTGCCACTAGCTCTCCCCAGCCAGACACCGCAATACGAAGGCGAGATCCCCCAATAATATTCCACGGCTTCAAGCCCCTCTCAATCAATAGAGGGCACCTGTTGAAATACACCCAATAGTTGGCAAGTACCTCATTGGAGGAAGTCATGAAGAAGAGAGATAGACCGTCAGGGGAAGACATTTTCAGGGAGGTAATAGCAAAAGAAAATTTCAAGAAAATTGGAAAGGAAGAGCACAAGTTTTTTCAAGCATAAATGAGCAGGAAGTTCAGCCAACTCCTTTTACAGGCAAACTTAAAAGGGCCCATGGTCCAGATTGGCCTTTTCACATTCAAATCTCTAATGATGTGTCTGTTTCTATCCCGCCGGTCGAGATTACGGTTATCAAAGTAAAACATAAATACTTGTCAGAAAAATACTTTTTCACTTCCAAGGCTGACACGCGCAGTGCAATCAACATACAAAGCCAAACTAGATCGGCTAGAACTTACGGGTTGTTACACTCGAAACAGCGAAACAGCCGATTGCCCCTTTCGGTTCTACAGTTTTATCTATCCGCACCAGGTTCAAATGGGTTGAGCCCGCTATGGACAAAGGGGGACGGATAACCCCTCAGACCAAACCAAAAGAGCTTTAAATCGAAAAGCAAATACAAAGAAAAACTCAAGACTTAGCAACATTCAAGAAAAATTCAAGAAAAACACTTTGCAAAATTTAAGTCAAAGATTGAGTCTACACATGACAGATCAACGTACAGAAGCATCCATAAAAGTTCGAAGTTATTACAAAACAACTACAAATGTTTGGAAAAAGAGAAAGCGGATAAAGTTAAACTAGGCCTGGGCTGGAGCATTGGATGTACTTGGTGGAGCCGGAGTCCCTAGAAAATTTTTCGGACTCTGACGCCGTAGCGGCTTCAAGCTCCAAAGCCGGATCATCAAGATGAGCTGCCTCTTCGATCATATCCCATATATTCACAGGGGCTCGGGGTGGAGGATTCCATTCAAAAGCTCCAGCAGCCAGCTGATCTGCGTTGAAGCTTTTCACCTCTTCGACAGCAAACAGAATCTCTGGGTGAAGGGCACGAAGAGTTGGGGTGTAAGGGCTAGTGGTCTACCATTCTTGAAGCACCTCCAAGCTGGGGGCCGCATCCCTTTGAGCAACTCTAATGCAGCGGGCGATATGATAAAACCCGCAATCAAAATTCTCAAGGCTCAAGTGGCTAAGGGTCTTCTGATATTCATCAGAACTTTTAAAATCAACAGTGGCCTAATGCCTTATGGCCTTCACCCTAGAAGCCTCAGCAGCTTTGTATGCGTCCAACTCTTCTCGCAGCACCGCATGCTTATCCTGCTCATCTTTCCAAGCCTGTTTAGCACGAACAAATTTATCTTGAAATTCTTCAGCAAGTTTCCTCCCCTCGGCTTCACCTTGTTCACGAAGATTCCTCAATTTTGTCAAATCTAACTCAGCGCTTGCTCTCTCCTCAGCGGCCCTTTTCTCCAACTCAGTAAGACGTCTATTTGCGGTTCCAAGCTCAAGAGCAACTTGATCCAAACTGGTCTCTAGCTTCTTTACTTGACCCACGGCCTGTGTCCTTCCCTGGGCCTCCTCTCTACACATCCTGGTCGCTTGCTTCACAACCGTGACCAACTGAAACCAACACGGATTAAAAACATATGAGCAAAGAGGAAGAGTAAGACAATAAGAAATGGAAGGCAAAGAGGTTACCACACAGAGAGCGTCCCCATCTATTACAGGCAGGTCCTCGATCGACTTCAGGAGCGCCCTTTGTAGATCCATCTGATCATCCATATAAATCCGATCCATAACCCCATGACCAATTTCCATCCGTACTTCGTCAGGTCGAGATAGTGGAAAATTCCGAAAATGGGGTACGACGCTGATCGCATTACCAAGCAGGACGGCTCCAGCTCTATCGGTCGGTTTTTTGAAATCCGGACGAGACAACATCGATGACCCCTCAGCTCGACGAGGGTTGACTTCACCCATAACCAAATCTTAAGGAGAATTTGAGGGAGCTATAATTTTTCCCTTTTCAACCAGGCTTCCACTCGAGCCGACAGCACCCCAAAGGTCTGGGATGGTACTTTGATCAAGAAGAGGAGCCGAGGATTTAAGAATTTGACTCTCTTTTGTCCGAGTTTTCTTTGTGAGCACCTCTTCAGCTCTCTCAGGGCTCTAAAGATTGATAGTCCTTGAAACACCAGTGGACTCCCCGCTCTTCTTCTTCTTCAGCGGCTTCTCCGTAACAGGTTCACGAGCCCGCTTCTCAGTAACGGAAGACCCGATTACAATCCCCTTCTCACGAACCCAGAGAATAGAGGGCTGAGCTTGCGCTTCCGGATGACCCTCACCAACGTCAGTCTCTTCGTTGACCGCTGGCAGTATAGATTTCTGAAGAGCCCTCAGCTCTTTCTCTCTTGCTATGGCCGCAGCTCTTTTCTTTTCTATGGTGGCATTTCTCACCTGAGTGGGGTTTATCATCCCTGCAACAAGTTAATAATGGATGAGTTCAACACACATATTGGAAAACAAATCAACAGAACAAATAAAATAACTAAGTGCAAAATAAAGTTTTACTCGAAGGTCTACGACTGGGATCCCCTTGACAGACCCCACAAGTAGAAGGAAGGCATCTGTTGATATGGAAATCACCCACCCAAGCTGGATCACAGTCAACGGGTACCACATTAACTCGTGGATCCCCAATGTTGGGTCTCGATATCCCGGCTGCTCGACAATATCCCTCAGAGATATCTAAAAGATGATGCCAGTTGAAAGTCCATTTTTGAACGCCCCGCTTGGCATCATACCCCAAAAGCCCATAGACCTCTTTGATAAACTTCACCTCATTCTCATCAGGTTTACCCACCACAACGTCTTTAGCTCTTATGGTTTGGTTGGCCCAGTAATGAGGAAAAGGCCAACCCACCGATGACTCGGCCGGCATACATCGGGCATTCCACGAATTCACACGATCTGGAAAATTGAACAGCAAATGACATTTAAGTTTTCAGGGGCTAGCTGTCCGTCTAGAAAATGAGTAAAAGTTAAACAACACTGGCATGGAGGGCTCTCTACCCAACAACCTGCATATCATGATAAACGCCATGATAACCCTCACGGTTCCAAGAGTGAGATCACAGGGCAAGGCTCTAAACTCCAACAAAAACTTGACAAGTAACGGATCAAACGGGGGCCGGAGTCCGGAGACAAGATGGTCATAATGCAACCAAATGAAATCTTTAGGGTCCCGACCACAAACCTTAGTCACGTTCCGGTCCTCCTCTTTCTCGAACCAAGTAAACCTATAGCTATCCGGAATGCCGAATGCCTTCAGCTCCTCTGTGTACTCATGTCTGTCTTTAAAGGTTTTCCAGACATGCTCCACCTCTTTATCAACAGCTTTTTGAGCCGCCAGCTCGGCTAGGGCAGCGGTAGACCGAGCCTTTGACGGGGCTTTCTCTTTCTCCTTCTCCTTACTTTTCCCTTTACCTGCAACAGGGGGTTTACTCATCGCAGCCCTACCTTTGTCGCTCACCCTTAGCATAAAAATTGGTTGGGTCTGTCCTGTTTGATCCCGCGGTGAAGAGGTTTCTTCAGCTTCCCCTCCGGATCCATACCCACGCGCAACGACGTCACTTTTAGAGGCCGATTCTGAAGACATCCTGAAAACGAAAGGGCGAGGTGGATCAGCAATCGCCTAGACTATGAAGCTGGCCCGAGATCAAAGTGTACTAGCTCATCACCTCGCCCCCTCTCTGTCTTCCTTAGTAAGTAAAGACAAACAGAAAGCTACAAAGCCTCCAGGAACGAAACAAAAGGGGAACAAAGCAAATACAGACAGAATTTAGAGCGAACGAGTTTGTTGACCCAACAAATCAAATATTCAAAGCAATAAATATGAAGAGCATAGAAATAGCAGCAGGAAAATGGAGATCAAAACAAAACCTTCAAGGGTTAGCGATATTCAAACAGAAATACTCAGAAGGCTAGCCCTAATGCGTATATTTCATATCAAAAGCAAGGGAATCAATATATAAATAACTGTAGATGAGAGGAAAAGAGCGGTTGTCTACGAAGCTTCGCCGAGAAATCTACCAGAGACCACCGCCAAACGCCTTGAATCTTCGCCAGAAAATCTTTGGTTGCCGGAAAATTAGAACAAAAAGAAATCATTTTGGCCAAATTATATTAAGGAATGGGAGACCTTATATTTATAGACAATGTCATAGGCGGGAGACCGAACCGTCGCGTCTGAAAATTCAAAATTTAAAAGAAATCATGAGGCACAAAAAACGAAGCATCGCTAACTAATCAGCAACCGACGCCCATCACGTCAGCCGTCATGTCTTTTGTTGTAATCGAGGTTACGCCTCCTACAGCCACAAATACTTAGCCAACTTCGGCTCCAAGCCTGTCCCCACTACATCACCACATTTCAAGTCGAATCTAACAGATTTACTTGTGAGCCAAATAACCCCCGAGATCGGGACAAACACCTCCTCCGGGAAAATGATCGTAACACATCTTCCAGGAAAGCGCCTACTAACTCTACTCCATGCCTTGCGTGCTGAGACTCCTTCAGAGAAAATCGGCAAGGCCCGGAGTAGGGGGCCATTGATATGGGAAACCCACATACGGTCTTACGGACCCGGTTAAACCCGGTTGGAGGTCACAACATAATCATTTCGCTCCATCTACACCCTCTCCGATCTATCTTGTTTTCCAGGTTGGATTCGTAGCGCGAGATGTCTTCAAGCCAAGGCCAAACTTTGACAGCCCGTGTTGAAACTGTTGGTCCCTTAAAAAGGATTTGGTTAAGTTTAGAAGGGGGTGAATAAACTTAACACTTAAAACTTTTGGAGTTAACAAACTCAGCAACTTCAGCAGCCTGCTGATGCTCAGTAGTCTGCTGACTATTGACTTTACTGAATTTGTTGCAGCGGAATATATTTAAATTAAGCCTTATTAATTGTTGTTATAGTATGATACCAAGTATTGGATACTCAGTAGTGTATGTGTGTGATTTAGTTGCTAGTTCAGTAGGTTGATGTGTTAAATATACTAAATGAACAATATAAATGCAGAAAGTAAGTAGGCAATTCTTATAGTGGTTCCAGGTGGTGTAATCCTGTCAGTCCACTCTTCTCCTGTGATATTGGAGGTAATTCACTAGAGATTCTTGAGGTAGCAGTTACAAAAATCCCTAAGTTGCTTGTCCTTCACCAATAACTATGGCTTCACAAACAGAACACTTGGAACAGGTAGGATTGCTGCTCTAAAGTCTTCCACTGGTCCTTGAAGGGTAGGATTGCCTTTTCACCAGCTCCACCACAAACAACAGTCCTTGACACCCAAAGATGCTTCTCTGTCTTCAGCAGATTTCTTGTAAAAGAAAGTTTGAATGAAGTAAGTGATTCAGCTTTCAGCAGCTTGATCAGGATAATATGATCAGAAGCTTGAGGTCTTCAAGTGTGTAAAATTGATGCAGCTTGAAAGCAGATTACACTTGAAGAGTTTTACTGGATCAGTAGCTTTATGCTCAGTAGGGTCAGCAGGGTGATTCTTAGATAGAAATCTGATTGCTCAAGATTGATCCTTAATTTTCATCAATGTTCATCACTTTTATCTGAATTTGGAGTCCTCTATTTATAGGTAGGAATCCTTGTGACTTATGTTTGAAATTCAAACATAGCCGTTTCAGATTTTGTCCCATTTGACTTGCTTTATGTCACTGTTCATAGTACTGACATTGTCAGATTACTTTTTGTCAGTTTTCAGTCTGTCCACCCTTTGAATTGTATCCATTGGATAAAGCTCTATTTCTTTCCAACTTCCCTTTAATCTTAACCATTGATTTGTTTGATAAAATCAGAGGTTGTTAGTTGTCCATTTCTTTGTAATTTTCCAATGTAACCTTTGAATAATCCGAGATATACATCAGCAGGTTCCTATGAATGTAAGTTTGCTGAAATGCATATCAGTCAGCTGTTCCAAGTTTGCTGTGTTTATAAAAACACTTCAGCTGACTTCTCTTATATCTAACTTTTTATTGTGAAGTTAGATTACACCATTTTGAATATAACTAAGTTCCAATCACCACTTAACTTGTGGAACTTAGACCTTGTACACAAGGTATATGTAATCAGTTTAGGTCATCACAGACTTCCCTAAATTCTGATTGCATATCCATGACTTTAAACTAAGTTTGATCCCTTAGCCTTCAATAACTGAGTTTGAGCCCTCGGCCTTCAGTCTTCAGGTTTCTAAACTAGTCTACTGACTCAGGTACCCTACTGATATAGACAGGTCTGCTGATGAAAGTCAGGTGACCTTTTACAGTGCTTATTTGATCAAACCTATACAGGATCAAACTCTAATAAGCCTATACATTTGATCTAGACATCTTTTTACCTTTTCTCTATAACAGCTAGTCTGGCACTCATCAAAACACTTAAAATATGTCCAACAATTTCCCCCTTTTTGGTGATGATGCCAATACCCTCCTTACAGCAAAGCAAAAAGATTGAAAACAAAAATAGAAAAATATAGTCATTTCTCATTATAATCAGTTGTTCAAGAGTATTACAGGCTAGATTCAGCAAAAAATAAAATGCATGTGTAGGTATGCTGATCTAGTGTCTTCTTTCTCTTTCCTTCTCTAGTTGGTCTTGATATGCTCTTATTTCTCTATCCATTTCTCTCATCCATTCATTTTCAATAAGAGAGAAATCAATGTGAGGATTCACTTCTTTCCACCATTTCCATGTCTCATGTAGAGTAAGGTTGATCTGATGTACTCTAAAGCCTAAACGCATGTATACTTCTTTGAATTAATTCAGTGATTCATTTGCTGATGTGGTAAGAAGACTCCTTCCACCTCTTCGACTTCTTCCACCTCTATGTGCAGATCTTAAAGCATTAACCCTTGCTTCCCAAAACTTAAGTCCCAGAAAGGAATTTAGTCCCTCATGGAAACCCTTGTCATGGTAAGGTCTTCTCTTGTTGTTGTAAAGCTTCTTATATTCTCTGAGAAGATCATCAGTAAGTGGAAGTCTGCCAGGCGCAGGTTCTCTGAAAGCATTGGTGTCAGCTTCTCATCTCTTCTTTGCAAAAATCCTAGAAGCCTCTTTTGCTACTGCTGTTTGGCTCTCTTCCCCCTTATTGACATCATCAACAAAATGGGACAGCAGGCCATGAACACTCTCCTGTGTGATCACTAGATTGTTCAGCTGACCCTCCATAATTTATGTTCTAGTGTCAACTGCTGTGATTCTTTCTTGTATTGTTTGCTCCAGTAAATTGACCCTCTCAGTAAACTTAGGATCCAATCCAGCAAGGTTGAGTGTTCCAGCAGGCTCAGCCACAGCAAGCTTAGGTGTCTCAGCAAGTTTATCTAGTTTCTGGTGAATAGATTCAAGTTGGCCCTTCAGAAACTTCTCATTCATTGTATTACCTTGTCTGATCCCTTTTACATCTTGAGCAAGATCAGCAAGAGCATACTGAGTGGAGGTAATATTGGAAGCAACAGTTTCAGTAGTTCTTCCTCTATTCTCCACTAAATTCATCAAATCTTCAAACTTCTGCTCTTACCTGTCAAGTTGAGTTCTTAATCTTGTAATGTCACTCCTGGCAGCCCTCAACTCATCCACAATCTGTGATGGTACTCCACCAGCCATTCCTCCAGCCATATGTCCAGCAGACTCATCAGTAGGCTTATCTACATTATATTGTGCCCTTTGTCTGCTGACAACCATGGCCCAGCTCATATCCCTTCCAGCAGGGTTAGGTCTTTGGAATTCCCCTAGAATTGGATCTAGGGCAGGTTACTCAAAAATAGGTACAAATGCCTGTTGATGTTCAGCATCTATAGGTTCTTCCTCAGGCACTTGAAACTCATCATCACTGTAATCATAGTCCAGCAGCTGTTCATCTTCATCAATAACAACAGTCTGCTGACTATCTTTCCCTTCAGTGACCTTTCCTCCAACAGGCTCTACTACAGCAGTCTGTTCTTCAACAACAGCAGGGGTTTCCTCCAAATCCATCTCTAGTCCAACCTGTGTCCAGGTGTTGTTTGAACCTCAGCAACCTATACCACCATTTCCAACCTTTGTTCAGGTGCTGTGTGATCCTCCGCAGCCTGAACCTCCTCAACAATCCTCCTCAACAATCAATGGTGATCCTTCAAATCCCATCACCATATCCAATCTCTGTGCAACCACTGTTTGTTCCTCAGTGATCAGCCCTCTCTGTACAAGAATTGCAGGGAATTCAGCCATATTTTCTCTTTGAAATTCCCTAACATCAGCAATCCTTCGTAGAAAATTGGCAGTTTTGGATAGAGTGTCATGAGTATCAATCCATGTTTGATATTGAGCTGAATCCTCAGAACTGACATCAGGCTCACTATGATCAGTAAACCTTTCTTCATCGAAATCTTCAGTCTGCTGATCATTAGTATGTGCAGCAGATTCTTCAATGAAGACAGTATCTATCTCACCAACCAGCTTGTTTGCACCAACATGTATACCTTCATTGATTTGTGCCTCTAGATCATCCATGGTAAGATCCTCCAGATCTTCCTCCATTTGACTAGTCTGCTGGCCCTCAATAGACCTACCAGTATCAGTGGGCTGTTGTATACTTGATTCATTTAATAAAGCAGTTCCACTGACTCCTCCTGGACCAGAGGGATGATCTTCACCAGAATCAGATAATGAAGAGTCATCACTGTCTGATTCATTTCTAGGATCTCTGAACTTGATACCCTCTTCCTTCTTTTGCTCATCAAAAAGATCCATCAATCTTGCTTCCAACAAAGAGGTATCAACCAGATCAAGTAAATTCTCCACTCTCAACTTCTCAAAAGCCCATTCCTCAAAATCTGTCATTGGCTCTGCAGCTGGCTTTTGTTTTTTATAGAATCCAAACTTCCATTGAAAGTAGTTTGCAACCAGTAGGAGTTTAGGATCAACAAATCCTTCTTTCTTCTTCTTCTTCTTCTCCTTCCTTTCAAATGGTAGGAGTAGTTTGAGTACCTTGCTGACCGCCAAAGGTCTCAACAAGTAAGGTAAGAGTTTCTTCAATAGAAGCTTCTAGTTCAGTAGGTTCTTCAGGTTATACATTAGTGCCTACCACCTCCATCAGTTCAATACATGCATCCCCCTGACTAACATGCTCATCAGCAGGGTTAGCAATAACTTGCTCTTCCCCCTGAACTATTGCAGAACTTGTAGGGTCTTGTACCAAATTTCAACTTCCACAACAAGTGCAGACTCAGTAGATTGCTATGGTTCTTCAGGAAGTTGCTCAACAACAACTTTTGCAGCTTCAGTAGGCTCAGCAGCCTTTACAGGGGAGGATTCAACAACTTCTACAACAGGCTCAGGTTCAGCAGTCTGTTATGATTCTCCAGTAGGTTGCTCAACAACAACCTCTACTATCTCAGTAGGCTTAATAGTTGTTAAGGGCTCAGCCTCAATAGCCTCTTCTTTCTCTTCTTCCCTCTGAGCCTCTAGAATCCTTAACTGCTTCCCCTTTCCATGTTTCTTTTTCTTAGCAATTTCCTTCATCCTCTTGGAAAGTTGCTCTATTTCAATCTCAGTAGCCTTCCTTTTACTACTGAATTCTTTTTGTTGCTCCTTCAAAACTTCAGCAACAGACTTCTTCTTTGCAACTACAGCAGGGTCAGTAACTTCAATTTCAGCTGGACCCTCAGCAGACTCAACAGTCTCTGCTGTTTGCTTCCTTGTCTTTCTAGGCTTTAACTTTTTAGTTATCTTTCTTATGTCAGTAGCCTTTCTATTCTCAACAGTCTTCTTAGGTGCAGCAGACTTAGAAACTTTCTTAATCTGATCACCACCAGCATCATCATCTCCACCGTCATTATCACTTTGTGTAGCCTCAGCATCCACATCTTCATCATCATCCAAACCAGGGATGAGATAGTCGATCTCTTTCTTGTATCTAGATTTATTTAAATTTTCAGGTGCAATATCAGCAATTCCCAAGTGATTCAGTAGGGCCTGAACCAACAATCCCAAGGGTAAAGCCTTGGATTTCCTTGTCCCTTCCCTTTCTTCTGTTATCACTTTCTTCATGTAGTGGACAAAGAATCCAGCCCAATCAAACTTCATGCTTCTGCAGATGATCATCAACAGTTCTATTTTGGGTCCTGATAAGGTATACAGGCTTCCACTGAGTCCTAAGATGTTCTTTGCAATAATCTTGCTCAACAGGTTGTACTCCATCTCTATATACTTCACATTGATGCCCAGTGTTGATTTGATGACATCATTAGTCTTGATTCTGTCAACAAAATCCAATTTTGACAACCCCATTTCCTCGGGATTGGTTGGAGCATCGATTACTTGTGCAAAACCAAAAGCTTCCCTCAGCAGGTTTGAGGAAACTTCAATCTCCTGACTATTCTCCGTTGTAGTAAATGCCTCTCTATTGTCTCTTATCACAATGTTTTTCCAGAAACTAACAACATTTGTATATGATATTCTTTCCAATCTTATATTGAGCACATTTTCCAAACCTTCATATCTCCTGATTCTACGACCAATATTGATAGCTAATTCTGTTTTGTTAGCATCAACAACAAAGCCTCACACACTTTGACTTGTTCCGATGTGAACATCATCCTTATCCGCCAGTGTATAAGAAAAAGATGAAGAAGATAGCTTACAAATCTGTGTTCACACGGTGTATACGTAGAGAAAATCAATCTGAGTGTTTGAAAGTAACTTCTATGTATAAGTCTGTATATATAACAGAGAGTAGTGGTTGGAAACTGTCAGATCGTGTACTGTAGCATTAACCATGATTAAATATGAGTAAATGAGATCTTGACACGTGGCCCATAACTCATCCATAAAGAGTTGTAACCGCTCGATCGTGTAACCGCAGTTATAAAGATAAGATAAATATCCCGCTATTTTGCTTTTTGACTTTAGTAAAGTTTGACTGTAAAGTATCCTTCAGCAGCCTTGTCATCAATAGAGTTGGTTCAGCAGCCTGCTGATAAAGTTACTCTGATGATCTTCAATCTTTCCTTGTTTTGTCCAACTGATAATCCAAGATGAATTTTAATACCAATGACTGATCTGTCAAGTGAGCTCACCCAACATGACAAAGACCAATCCCCTGGGCAACTTCATTTGCTCAATTGTTCAAACATAAGTACATGGAATTGTTGATACCAATGACTAATCTGCTAAGTGAGCTCACCCAACATAGCAAAGACTAATCCCCTTGGTGAATTCCAGTACATTGCTGATCATAGATGTATCAGTCAACTTTTATAATTCCAAGTTCTGTCCTTAACTTAGCAAATCTTTCACTGTCCAATGGTTTTGTGAAAATATCAGCAAGTTGATCTTCAGTAGGGATGTACGGAACCACCATATCCTTCTTCTCAATATGATCTCTTATAAAATGATGTCTCACATCAATATGCTTGGTTCTTGAGTGCAAAACAGGATTTTCTATGATTGCAATTGCACTTGTGTTGTCACATATTATAGGAATTTCTCTTTCTTCAATCTCATAATCCCTTAACTGTTGTCTTAACCATAGTATTTGTGCACAGCAGCTTCCAGTAGAAATGTATTCAGCTTCAGCAGTGGAAGTTGATATTGAATTCTGTTTCTTGCTAAACCAACAAACCAGTCTATTTTCCATTAACCGACAGGTTCCTGTGGTGCTTTTTCTATCAATCTTGCATCCAGCATAATTAGAATCTGAGTAGGATATAACTTTGAAGGTTCCATCTTTTGAATACCAAATCCCTACATCCAAAGTCTCTTTTAGATACTTGAGAATTCTTTTGACTGCAGCTAAATGACTTTCCTTAGGTTTTGATTGAAATCTTGCACAAACACCTACAGCAAAGGATATATCAGGTCTGCTGGCAGTAAGGTACAGCAGACTGCCTATGATCCTTCTGTATAAAGTCTTATCAACATATTTGCCTTCTTTGTCTTCATCCAATCTAATGTTTGAACTCATAGGGGTTGATACCCTAGTGCTGTTTTCCATGCCAAATTTCTTCAGTAGCTCCTTGGTGTACTTGGTTTGATGAATGAAGATTCCATCTTTTATTTGTTTGACTTACAAACCCAAAAAGTAGTTCATTTCCCCCATCATACTCATTTGGAATTTACTTTTCATGAGATTAGCAAACTTATCACATAGCAATTCATTTTCAGAACCAAAAATTATGTCATCAACATAAATCTGTACCAGCAGGGTGCTGTTTCCTTCATTGATTCTGAAAAAAGTCTTGTCAATGGTACCTTTGGTAAAACCATTGTCTACCAAGAATTGAGATAGGGTCTCATACCATGCTCTTGGTCCTTGTTTCAAACCATAAAGTGCTTTATTGAGTCAGTACACTTTATCTTCTTGATCTTTAACTTCAAAACCAGGAGGTTGCTGAACATAGACCTCCTCTTCCAGAATGCCATTCAAAAATGCAATTTGGACATCCATCTCATATACCTTGAAGTTCTTGTAAGCAGCATATGCCAAGAATAACCTGATAGCTTCCAATCTTGCAACAGGGGCATATGTCTCATCAAAATCTATTCTTTCTGCTTGAGAGTAGCCTTTTGCTACTAGTCTGGCCTTATTCCTCACAATGGTACCAGATTCATCCAATTTGTTTCTGTATACCCATATTGTACCAATTATATTTGCATGATTTGGCCTTTCCACTAGTGTCCAAACAAGATTTCTTTCAAATTCATTCAATTCTTCTTGCATAGCAATTATCCAATATGGATCTAATATTGCTTCAACAACTTTAGGTTCCATTTAAGATAGAAAACATGTAAACATTGCTTCTAATTGTCTTCTAGTCCTTACACTTTGCTGTATATTGCCAATAACTTGCTCAGCAGGGTGATCCCTTAACCATTGTGGATTTTCGTTAGATTGATTCTCAGGAACATCATCTTCAGTAGGGTCTGTTGTTTCTTCAACAGGGGGATCAGCAGATCCTTGAACTGCCTCAGTTGTTGCATCTGTAGTGTTACCAGCAGGGTGTTCAGCAGGGGCAGAGTCAGAAACTTTTAAGTCATTAAATCTTTCCAGAACATCAACACATTCTGGATCAGTGAGTTGTTGATTCTCAGCAGGTTCTGAATCTTCATCTTCCATTCCAGTGAACTTAGGTTCATCAAACACAACATGTATTGTTTCTTCATGTTTCAGTGTCCTTTTATTCAGTACCCTGAATGCCTTGCTGACTGAAGAGTATCTCAAGAAGATTCCTTCATTTCATTTAGGTTGGAAGGTCTTCAATTGCTCCTTATGATTTAAGATAAAACATTTGCTTCCAAATGGATGAAAATAAGATATATGAGGTTTCCTT
The DNA here is from genome assembly GCA_024500145.1 of Gentiana dahurica var. dahurica. Taxonomy (NCBI): domain Eukaryota; kingdom Viridiplantae; phylum Streptophyta; class Magnoliopsida; order Gentianales; family Gentianaceae; genus Gentiana; species Gentiana dahurica. Next base: position 77,900,527 of record CM044899.1, on the reverse strand, counting down.
CCATTCCAAATTTCATAAGGTGTCTTCAGCAGCTTTTTGTTCACTGAGGTTCTATTTTGTGTATAGCATGCTGTGTTGACTGCTTCAGCCCAATATCTTTCAAGTAACAATGCTTCACAAATCAAAGTTCTTCTTGCTTCCTTTAAAGTTTTGTTTCTTCTTCAGAAACCCCATTTTGCTGAGGTGTACCAGCAGTAGCAAGTTAATGTAGTACACCATTTTGTTCACAATATTCTCTTATAACTTTGTTGAGAAATTCATTACCCATATCTGATCTGATCTTCACTACTGTCAAACTTTTATCATTTTGCAATCTCTTCAAAAGTTCAGGCATCTTTTGAAGTGTTTCACTTTTCTTGTTCATGAATACTACCCAAGTGTATCTTGAATAATCATCCACAACCACTAAGGTGTACTTCTTTCCTATTACACTTTTTGGTGTTACTGGTCCAAATAGATCCATGTGCATCAGCTCCAAAACTCTTTTTGTTGATTGCTTTGTTTTTTATTTGAAGCTTGATTTTGTCTGTTTACCTTGCTGACAGGCATCATATATAGCATCCTTCTTGAATGTGATCTCAGGTAAACCAATCACCAGTTTCTTCTTCACCAACTGATTGATATCATCAAAATTTAGATGATTCAACTTCTTATGCCATAGCCAATTAAGTTCTGACTTGGTATGCACAATCAGGCAGGTTTCTGGAACAGCAGTGGACCAATCTGAAACATACATGTTTTGTTGTCTTCTTCCAGCCAACACAACTTGATCACCTCTTTCACTAATGACAATACATGTGCCCTTGTCAAAAGTGACCTTGTAGCCCATGTCACAAAATTGTCCAGTGCTCAGTAGATTGTAGTCCAGTCCTTCCACATATGCAACATTCTTGATTGTTAATCCATTTCTCACAAGTGTGTCATATCCTCATGTGTATCCTGGTGTTCTTGTTGCCAAAATTCACTCTTGGACCATCCTTTGCCACATAGCTTGACAGACAGTGCTTATTCTTTGTCATATGTTGTTAAGGGTGATTTTATACGTTTTTTAACGATATACTTTATAATAATTTCCCCCATATTCGTATTATTTTCATAGAAATCGAGCTTTATATTGAAATATTAAGCAAGTGAGGTTTTTAATGGTTGATTCACAAAATTAGTTAATTTATGCGTTTTATTGATGAATTTATGATTATTTGGATATGGTTACACTCTGCATGTTTTTTATGGTCGTAGATACACCATAATGCGGCTCAATGGAGGATTGGATAATGTTTAATTGAAGATTTATATGAAGAAAGGTGATAAAGTTCGAATTATTTGATGATTAATGAAGAGGAGAAAACATAGAGATGAAATGGATTGAGGATAGTGATGAAGAATCGTGTGTTGATCCAGTCAGACGGGCGTCCTGAAGGGTGAACTGGCGTCCAGCTGAGAAGATCGTTGAACTGGCGTCCGGAATGCGAATTCAATTCAGAGTCTCAAGATTATTTAGTGGACGAGCGTCCAACCCTTCTAAACGAGCGTTCAGAGTGAAAAATCAGATCAGAGAGTTCCCGGCCAAGTCAGACTGGCGTCCACTTCCGTACAAGAACTTTGGACGGGCGTCCAAGCTTCTGGACGAGCGTCCGACCACCGCCATTGCGCAGCCGCCTCAAAAGTCTATAAACACAGCGCGATTTCTACCCTAATGGATATATAATTCGATCCCTCTTGACACACAAACATTAGAGAGGAGCCCTAGGCGCCCCAGCCCCCTTTTGGGAGGCTGGGGTGGCGGTTAGATTAGGTTTTATTTTCGTTTTTTTTTGTTCTTGTTCGTCCATGCTGATGGCCTTCAAGCTGTGAACTGGAGCATCCATAGTTACTTTTCAGCAGCGTTTTTGATTTCTCTCTTGGATAATCTTGTGAGTGATTTTATTTAGAGTTTGTATCTTTCCTTTGTTTATTTGTTTATGCAATCGATATCGAAAGACGTATTGCTATTTGATGTTTACCGTATGATGAAAATCGGTGTAAACCTTAGATCACCATAGGAAAGATTAGACTTTTAACCTTGACATAACGGAAGTTGATAGGTTAGATTTCTAGGTTGTTAGATCTAATAAATCTTGCACCTTGTTTTGAGAGCGTTAATCTCTATAGATCGGAAGATGATGAGATTGATAGACGGATTACTTACGGAAGTAGGAATTCATACCTTTGATTAGGTGAACCACAACTTTGATTGAATCATCATAAGATAATCTAGGGAAGAATTAAGGGTTGCATTATGGTGGATCATGTTTGTTATATGTTGATTTGCTTCATTCATTATCATGATAGTTAGTTTTATTGTTTTCTTAGTTGTAGTTTTATTTTATTTGCTTTTGTTTTGCAACGATATTTTCCTGGGTTTGGACTGACAATCCTCTGTCCAGTTTATTTTCCGTTTTAGTTTAGGTTTAGTAATAAATAGTAGTGACAATTTTAGAAGAATTAATAAGAACTAGATTAAACAACCTCGATTCCCTGAGATCGACTCCGGTATTAATCGCTATACTAAGATCCCTACACTTGGGGAATACCGGATTTATAAATTTTATTACTTGTTTGTTTTGTTAGATAAAATCCGTGACAAGTTTTTGGCGCCGTTGCCGGGGAATCGGTACGGTTGTCTAGTTTCTATTAATTTTTCTGTTTTTGTTACGAATTTTTCATAGATAGGTTTTTGTTTCTATCCTTTCTAGTTTCTACATTGATTCGGGGACATCTGAGGTTGAATTATCTGACTCCACGTTTTTAACGATCGAATTTTTGGATAAAAGGGATCGTTTTAGCACTTGTTAGTATTTTGGCCATAACTTTCGGCTCGAGTGTCCGATTGGCGCGCAGGACCCCAATTCGGAAAGCTCGTTCCGACGCCGACGACGTGGTGAACAGCCAAAGGCAGTTCAGTGCCGTTTTTGAGGTCAAAATCCACTGTTTTCCCTTCCATTTTGGTCTCAGAAGATTTCAACACGTTTTTTTTTCTTTTTTTTAGTGTTTTCTGTTTTTATGTTTTAAATTTTTCGTTGTTTAGGTTTAGGTTTCTGTTTCTGTATCTTTTTAGGTAGTTTTCAATAAAAGTAGCGTTAAATAAATTGAGAGTTTTTATTTTTGCCGTGTTTCGATGACCGTTGGGTTAAGAATGTGCAAAAAGTTTTTACTCAATTTATGAAACGTGAATTTGGGTTTCATAGTTTTGTTTTCGTTTTTAATAAACACTAGGGTTTCTGTTTTAATGATATGGTATTAGGTTATGATTTTAGGGTTGCTGTTGTTTTCTGGTATCAATCGAGTCTGTTGTGCTTTTCTGCTGAGTCAGACGGGCGTCCATAGTAAGTGAACGTCCGTCCGCCCTGAATATGCTTTAAACGTCCGTCTGGATTTTCTGAACGGCCGTCCAGTCTGTCAGTTGAATAGATTTTATCTTGATACATGCTTTATTTGACGTGGATACTTTTATATGAGCTTATGTGGCTAATTATTTTTACGTAGATGTTCTGAACTTGCATGTTTGCATCCTTCCATCTACTGATCCATGTTAAATAATTGATTAATTTTTAAATACATGCTTCATTAACTGACATGGATGCTTTAATGTGAGCCTCTGTGGCCATTGTGTATATGCGTAGATGTCATGTTCTTTCACCGTTATGGTTTTCTTTCCATCTATTGCAATCCATGTTGAGTAATTCGCCTAGCTAGACGTGATTCTAATATGACTTATGAGTTCCTGTTGTCGTCTATCTAGGGTGTCATGATTCATCTATGCATGTTATAGTTAATGTCGGTTCTCGTATGCTATAGCTATTCTTATTGTTATTTAGTAGCTAATGTCGGTTTTCCGTATGCTACATATCGTTGTGATGAATCTTGTGAGCTTTGAGACCTATGTGTTTTCTTGTTATTCTTGTAACTCATATGGGTAGCTACTGTCGGTTTTCCGTATGCTACCATGTCTTCTTATGAGTTATATCTGTTTAGTATAGATAACTGTTGGTTTTCCATAATGCTATCACCTTTGATGAGTCTTAAGGCGCGTCTACACTGCATGTAATGAATAGTACTGTCGTTTATCGTAAACTGTCATTATTTGGTAGACGTTTATTATATACATGTTGTGTTGCAAATGAGTGGGCTAGTTTTCTTTCTTTTATTTTCTTTTATTTTTGCATATCATTTAGTTGCATGTCATCTAGTTGCATTGTTTTTCTATTTTTCTTTTATTTTTCTTGAGGGTAGTTACTGTCGGCTTGCCGTACGCTACCACTTTATCATGTAGATTGCATTGTAATATCTTTTTCATGTAGTTGCACCTAGCCCTACTGTTTTGTAATGTTCCATGTATAATTTCCATCTTTATATGGGCTTAATTTGAAAAATCTCTATGACTTCTTTTCCATGTATAATCCTCTATCATTATTAGTTGGAGTTTGATGTTTCTGATTGCACATGTGGTCTATATTATTCTACAAGCTTCTGTGGCTTTATTTCTTTTTGTGCTTATATCAAACTCCCGTTCAGTTGTGTTTAGACGCTTAGGTGTCCTGTACTTTCCCTGTGTGGTGATTTTTCCATCTGAGCCTTTATATCATGTGCTTATTTCTTGTCTATAATTATTTTTGCCATGTTATATTCCCCCCGTGTCCCCGAGATACTGCCATGTTGTTCAAGTGTGCAGGATATTTTCGATAGCGATTGTGAGTTTTAGATGAAGCCAGTCTTCCGGTGGATGGTCCACAGTCTACTGGTTTCATCAGGCATTTCTGGATCATGGCCACTTCCAGAATCGCCATCTTCAAGTATCTGTTACCAAATCAGCTAAGTTCTTTTATCTTTTCTTTAATTCTGCACAACCTGAGGACATGTTGATCTTTAAGTGTGGGGGAGGGGAATGGTTTTGTGTACCTACATATCGTTTGCTTAATTCGTTATGATTCTATGTAAAATGAGCTGAATTTTTCAAAATTTTTGTTTTGTCCCGAGTAGGCAATTCAATTCAATGTTCTTTATTTTTATAGTCATTTATGCTATATATCGTATGTTTGATAAGTTAGTTGTTTCACCCGATATATCTTTTTCACGAGCCATAGTGAATGATGAGCTAAAATATAAAGTTATACCCCTTTTGGATTAGTGGTTTTTGTTTTCTTATAAGTCATGTGCTTAGTGCTACGTACATATCTTGAGATTTATGATAGTTTGTATTTAGATCCAAAGTATGTTATAGTGTGAATATCTAAGGTTTGAATGTGATAAGTAACACGTGACTTAATGTCAAATGAAAAGGTTGAATTAAATGAATAAAATGTGTGTGTCGAAAGCTAGTCGATGATTTGAGTGCGATAGGGTATACCACGTATGTCCTATACCACTATGATGACTAAAAGCTCACGACAGTTAGAAGAAGCTGCCTTATGATTTGAGTAAGGTAGGGTATATCTCGAAAATCCTATTCTGCTATGACATGGCAAGAGCTCATTCTGATGTGTGTTTAATTGTGAAAGTAGTTAAATCAACTTGCAATAAGAATTGTTATGAAATGAATGAAAGACTAAGTTATCGTCTATCTTATCCCCAGTAGAAACTGATAGATATGCTGTAGGGATTATCCTCTGAGTATTTCAGAAAGGCCCTAAATGTATTCTATCATCTTTTTCGGGATATCTTACCTTTGTAGGGTACATCTTATGAGTGTCATTTATTGCTAGTCTACGAGGGGGTATTAGCTAGTTTGCTTGAAGTTTTCCATGTGTTTTCAAGTTTGGATTTAGTGGAAATTTATTATGGCTTCGCACACACCGGGGTGAACATCTGATTTATTGACTATATGGTATATGTGTTGAGATGTCTATATTTTTCCCGAGTCTTGTTTTTGTTTTGTTTTTCTCGGGACGAGCAAAAGCTAAGTGTGGGGGAGTTGTTAAGGGTGATTTTATACATTTTTTAACGATATACTTTATAATAATTTCCCCCATATTCGTATTATTTTCATAGAAATCGAGCTTTATATTGAAATATTAAGCAAGTGAGGTTTTTAATGGTTGATTCGCAAAATTAGTTAATTTATGCGTTTTATTGATGAATTTATGATTATTTGGATATGGTTACACTCTGCATGTTTTTGATGGTCGTAGATACACTATAATGCGGCTCAATGGAGGATTGGATAATGTTTAATTGAAGATTTATATGAAGAAAGGTGATAAAGTTTGAATTATTTGATGATTAATGAAGAGGAGAAAAGATAGAGATGAAATGGATTGAGGATAGAGATGAAGAATCGTGTGTTGATCCAGTCAGACGGGCATCCAGAAGGGTGAACTGGCGTCCAGCTGAGAAGATCGTTGAACTGGCGTCCGGAATGCGAATTCAATTCAGAGTCTCAAGATTATTCAGTGGACGAGCGTCCAACCCTTCTAAACGAGCGTTCAGAGTGAAAAATCAGATCAGAGAGTTCCAGGCCAAGTCAGACTGGCGTCCACTTCCGTCCAAAAACTTTGGACGGGCGTCCAAGCTTCTGGACGAGCGTCCGTCCACCGCCATTGCGCAGCCGCCTCAAAAGTCTATAAATACAGCGCAATTTCTACCCTAATGGATATATAATTCGATCCCTCTTGACACACAAACATTAGAGAGGAGCCCTAGGCGCCCCAGCCCCCTTTTGGGTGGCTGGGGTGGCGGTTAGATTAGGTTTTATTTTCGTTTTTTTTGTTCTTGTTCGTCCATGCTGATGGCCTTCAAGCTGTGAACTGGAGCATCCATGGTTACTTTTCAGCAGCGTTTTTGATTTCTCTCTTGGATAATCTTGTGAGTGATTTTATTTAGAGTTTGTATCTTTCCTTTGTTTATTTGTTTATGCAATCGATATCGAAAGACGTATTGCTATTTGATGTTTACCGTATGATGAAAATCGGTGTAAACCTTAGATCACCATAGGAAAGATTGGACTTTTAACCTTGACATAACGGAAGTTGATAGGTTAGATTTCTAGGTTGTTAGATCTAATAAATCTTGCACCTTGTTTTCAGAGCGTTAATCTCTATAGATCGGAAGATGATGAGATTGATAGACGGATTACTTACGGAAGTAGGAATTCATACCTTTGATTAGGTGAACCACAACTTTGATTGAATCATCATAAGATAATCTAGGGAAGAATTAAGGGTTGCGGGATGGTGGATCATGTTTGTTATATGTTGATTTGCTTCATTCATTATCATGATAGTTAGTTTTATTGTTTTCTTAGTTGTAGTTTTATTTTATTTGCTTTTGTTCGCAACGATATTTTCCTGGCTTTGGACTGACAATCCTCTGTCCAGTTTATTTTCCGTATTAGTTTAGGTTTAGTAATAAATAGTAGTGACAATTTTAGAAGAATTAATAAGAACTAGATTAAACAACCTCGATTCCTTGAGATCGACTCCGGTATTAATCGCTATACTACGATCCCGACACTTGGGGAATACCGGATTTATAAATTTTATTACTTGTTTGTTTTGTTAGATAAAATCCGTGACATATGTCTGGAACATCCACTGTCAAAGTACCAGACACCCTACAAAACAAAGTTAATGCATTTTAGGTACCCAAAACTGTTTGGGTCCATAGTGGTCAGTGGCAAGCATGACCCTTGGCAAATTTCCATAAGGTCTTCTTTGAAAGGTATCATACTTTTGTTCATACATGTATTCCACACTTCCATAAGGTTTAACATTTGGTTGTGTTGGACTCACATATGATTTCTGGCCTTTTGGTATATAGTGTTGTTTGGAGTGATTTCTTTTGTTAGAAGCACTAGGATAACCATTGGTTTGCTGTCTGTTAGAAACAGCCCTGTAATATGGAGTCTGATGAGGTCTCTGATGAGGTCTTATATAATTCCTCTGTTGAGTCCTCTGCTGATTCCATTGCTGAGGTTTTACCCTAGCAGTATGGTTATATCTGTTGTTTCTAGCATTGGGGGCAGGAATATTCCAATCATCATCAGTAGGGAACAGTCTACCTTTCCCCCTGAGATAAGTATCCCTAGAATGATTGACATTTTTAGTTTTAGGACTCTTATCCTTGGAATATTTCTGATTTTTACACTTTTATGGTCCAGCAGACTTGATAGCAGGTCTGCTATCAGCTGGTCTAGAAGGTACAGCAGTCCTATTTTTGATTTGTTCTTTTTGTTAGGTGTTGTTGACCTTTTTGACTTCTGATTTTGCTTCCTTGAAGTCTTCTCTTTCAACTTCTGATTGAAGAGCTTCTTTTTCTGCCTTCACAATCTCATAACCAGATTGTATTATCCTCAATTGATTAAGATAGCATCCAAAGTTTCTTCATTGTCAGAATTTTTAGGATTTGAACCACAAGTTGATTCACAATCACTTCCAACAGGAGTGTTAATAGATACAGAATTGTATACCTCCTCTGTTTCATCCATATTTTCCATTAAAGCATAATCATCCATATCAGCAACAAGTGCAGTATCATCAGATTTATTTCCTTTTTATGATTCTACTTCATATCCTGATTCATCTTCAGCAACCATAGCTTTCTTGCCAGATCTTCATTGTTGGCTTTTGCTCTTCAGTAGGTCTGGACAATCAGGTCTGAAAAGTCCAGGCGTCTTGCAATTGAAGCAAAGATAATCAGGTTCCTTTTTCTATTTTAGTTCTGGACAGTCTGGTTTGAAGTGTCCTGGTTTCTTGCAATGATAGCACAAGTAATCATTATCTTTCTTGGATTCCTCATTCTTCTTTTCACTAAATTTCTTTGTGAAATTCCTAGGAGAACCCTTTCCAGTTTTCATCATTCTAATTTTCTTGCTCAGTAGGGCTATTTGCTCTTACATCTCATCCGGTAGATCATCTTGAGCTCCTGATGTTTCTTTTTGATGCGCAGCAGCCAATGCAGTAGTTTTCGGTTCTTCTTTTTCTATTTCAGGTACAAGTTTCTTACTAAATCATATGCCTTGAGATCTAAAAATAATTTGAAGGTGGCCTCTTCATGTAGACTTCTCATTTCTTCTATGGCAGTCACCATCATCTCCCAAACTTCTTTTGCAGGTAATGCTTCCAAGATTTTTGAATTGATTTCTTCCTATGAGTACTTCACACTCAGAAGGGTGAGTTCATCCATGATTGCATTGAATCTTGACTCCATTTGTTCAATAGTTTCATTTGGTTTCATTTTGAATTCCTGAAACTTCTTTTTTGCCACACTGATCTTGTTTTTCTTGATTGCATCGGTGTTTTCACAGAATAATTGCAACTTGTCCCAAAGTTCTTTCGCATTCTTGAAATCTTTCACCTTCATGTACATATTTCTATCCAAGGTTCTGTATATGATATCAATAGCAATATTATTGAGGTTTGCTCTTTTTCTATCTTCAGCAGTCCATTCCCTTTTTTGGCTTTGGAATGTACTGAGTTTCATTATCCATGATGCAAAGCTTTGAAAATCAGAAACTTGAAAAAGTTTTCAAAGTATTTTCACAAGCACAACAAGTAGAATTACTTCAGAACAGAAGCACTGCTCCGATACCAATTGTTGGGCCCTTAAAAAGGCTTTGGTTAAGTTTAAAGAGGGGGGGTTGATTGGATTCCACTTCACTGCACTTTTCTATATGATCTAGCCCCCGTTTATCACTTTATTGGCATGTTTTGGGTAGATTTAGGCCTTTTCAAGAGTAATATCGTGATTTATATGCATGGGGGTAAAACTGTCACATCGATAGGGAACTCCGCTTTTTTAGCGATATTTGACTCTTTTCCGAGCACTTTTATGTTTCGGAATTATGCGTGGTGTTTTGTTAGTGTGTTTATTGCAGGACTTAGGTTACACGAGGCCCGGAAGGCGATATTTTAAAGTGAAAGAGTTTATAAAGGGACAAGTGTGGCATGGAAGTTGAGAAAAGTCAAGTTTGGAGCAAAATCAAGGCAAACTGGCGTTTGCCCTACCCCAAACTGGCGTTTGTGGCAAGCCCAGGACAAACTGGCGTTTGGACATTTCAAACGGGCGTCCACAGAAGCAGCATTGATACTGAAAGTTGGATTTTCAGACGGACGACCGTCCAAATCACCCCAAACGCACGTTTGAATGGGTTCAGCCCGAATCAAGAAAGCTCATATAATACAAACTAGCGTCCAAGGTAGGCCAAACGCTCGTTCGAATCTTAAGAACCTTAATCAAGAATCTGATCTCCAGGCAGACTAGCGTACACCAGAAGGGCAAACGCTCGTTTGGCCCCGACATTTGATTTCACCATACCTGTCCATTAATATTTATTTTGACCCATCTTGGAGGAATTTTCTGGTCAAGTAATCTTCATAAAAGTTTTATGTAATTAAACGATCTTTCCAACGCATCTTGAATCGTTCAAATCGGAGCTCTACACAGAAAGTTATCACCGATTTACTGAAGACAAGTTAAATGGGCCAAGTTGGCCGGCCCAACTAGGTCAAGGTCGCGATTTTTGCCTATTTAAGAGCGTCTAAACCTAAGAGAACTGATATTCTGACTTTTATTGGCCTAGACTGAGTTCGAGGCCGGCTTAGGTGCTCAACCCAGCCGCTTCGGCGGTTGTTATGACAGGTTGACATCTAAATAGTCGGATTAGAGCTCTGGACTAGGCCCCGTATTTCAATTTCTTAGTTTAGATTTTTATATATAGAGTAGAGTACGATATTTGATCGATAGCTTGGTGGAGTTCGTGCCTGGGATCATTGTGACAATTAAAGGTTGATATCTTTTGCTGATTTGGGATTCAAAAGTTTTGATCTGCATTATTGTGAGTATTCCTGATTTCGATTTGTTTTCTCTCAATATGGTTTTGATTGTGTAGATCATTAGTTTGATGAAATTTACTCTGGATAAAAGTCTTAATTCAGATCCTTGTGTATGTCATGAAATAATAAAAGCTTCGATCTTTTGTCTTGTTCATATACTCTTTGTCCTCTGATTTTAACACAAGTTTTGTATTCGATTCAATCTCCTCGTGGGATCGACCTCGGACTCTGAACGCACTACCTACGATCGACCCGGTTCACTTCCGGTTAGAAAGTGAGTTTTGCCTAAGGTTTTGAGTTTTATAAATTGTATTTGATCGAGCCGGATTGCGAAATCCTCACTTATCAAATTGGCGCTAGGTTTATCTTATAAACGGAAGTTCTTTTGCACGTTTAGCTTCAATTTCATGGGCCTTAGGATCTAGTGAACGATTATGGTAGACTTGAGCGCAATTCAACTGCCTAGATCCCATTTTGTAACTTCGAGGCAAAATAGAAGGATTGACCTTGGTAGGACACGGGATGACAGTCATGACGCTTCTTTGACACAACCAGAGCCAAATAACCCAAAATCCCAACATTTTCCCCTTGTAGCCCCTTTAAGCCTTGATAGGACGGTCTGACCACCGTCCGAAATGAGCCGTTTGGTTACTTAGCCTGTATTATCCTAACCCTGAGCTTTATTATTGGTCACATTTCTTTTGATCACCCTACGAGTGGACTTAGTCATTGCTTTAGACACATTTTCTGAATCAAATGTGGGGTGGGAGATGGTGCGTGTTTCGAGAGGAGTTGGTTAGTACGAGCTAATATAATGAAGGGGTGGAGCTCGAGGAATCAATTGTGAGGCGTGTTGGTTCGAGAAAAATATAAAGTTGAAAGAATGAAAAAGAAATAAAATGAAACAGAAAAAAAAAGAAGAAAAAGAAAGTTTGAATAAAGTTGGGAAAAAAGTCAAGGGAGGATGTTTTGAGTAAATGAAAGTATGATGTTAAAGTTGGGGTTGTTTATCAATGAGTATAGAAAGATCGATGGAGTTTAATGTGGTTTGTTTTGAAATAGAGAGTAGATGAGATGATTAGGTTCACTCGTATTTTCTTTTCTCCAGTCCTAAATTTCCTTTCAATTAACCCCGTCCCGAGCTTAACGTTATAACCCTTCAAGTCCTACTGGACCATGTTTAGCCTTGATTGGTCACGATTAGTGGAGATGTTATTAAAATGAGCTTTAGTGTAGTCGCGATAGCTAAGCGTCTATAATTTGAACCGGTGATTTGGTCTGTGACTTGGAAGCTAATTTTCACACATACACATTCCGTTTTTCTGATAACGATTGAGTGAAGATGTTTGCATTCACTATTTTACTTATCTTTTACTTTGGAATGTGAGTGTTTTTATACGCGTTTGTGAAGTTGATCCCTTGGTCTCTTTTAATACGCCTAATTTACTCGAGGACGAGCAAAGGCTAAGTGTGGGGTAGTTGATGGGAGTAAACTTCACTGCACTTTTGTATGTGATCTAGCCCCCGTTTATCACTTTATTGGCATGTTTTGGGTAGATTTAGGCCTTTTCATGAGTAATATCGTGAGTTATATGCATGGGGGGTAAAACTGTCACATCGATAGGGAACTCCACTTTTTTAGCGATATTTGACTCTTTTCCGAGCACTTTTGTCTTGCGGAATTATGCGTGGTGTTTTGTTAGTGTGTTTATTGCAGGACATAGGTGACTCGAGGCCCGGAAGGCGATATTTTAAAGTGAAAGAGTTTATCAAGGCACAAGTGTGGCATGGAAGTTGAGAAAAGTCAAGTTTGGAGCAAAATCAAGGCAAACTGTCGTTTGCCCTACCCCAAACTGGCGTTTGCCCTACCCCAAACTGGCGTTTGTGGAAAGCTCAGGACAAACTTGCGTCTGGACATTTCAAACGGGCGTCCACAGATGCAGCATTTATACTGAATCAAGAAAGCTCGTATAAGACAAACTAGCGTCCACGTTTGGATGGGTTCAGCCCGAATCAAGAAAGCTCGTATAAGACAAACTAGCATCCAAGGCAGGCCAAACGCTCATTTGAATCTCAAGAACCTTAATCAAGAATCTGATCTCCAGGCAGACGAGCGTCCACCAGAAGGGCAAACGCTCGTTTGGCCCCGACATCTGATTTCACCATACCTGTCCATTAATATTTATTTTTACCCATCGTGGACGCATTTTCTGGTCAAGTCATCTTCATAAAAGTTGTAGGGAATTTAACAAGCTTTCCAACGCATCTTGAATCGTTTAAATCGGAGCTCTACACAGAACGTTATCACCGATTTACTGAAGACAAGTTAAATGGGCCAAGTTGGTCGGCCCAACTAGGTCAAGGTCGCGATTTTTGACTATTTAAGAGCGTCTAAACCTAAGAGAATAGATATTCTAACTTTTATTGGCCTAGACTGAGCTCGAGGCCGGCTTAGGTGCTCAACCCAGCCACTTCGGCGGTTGTTATGACAGGTTGACATCTAAATAGTCGGATTAAAGCTCTGGACTAGGCCCCGTATTTTAATTTCTTAGTTTAGATTTTTATATATAGAGTAGAGTATGATATTTGATCGATAGGTTGGTGGAGTTCGTGCCTGGGATCATTGTGTGAATTAAAGGTTGATATCTTTTGCTGATTTGGGATTCAAAAGTTTTGATCTGCATTATTGTGAGTATTCCTGATTTCGATTTGTTTTCTCTCAATATGGTTTTGATTGTGTAGATCATTAGTTTGATGAAATTTACTCTGGATAAAAGTCTTGATTCAGATCCTTGTGTATGTCGTGAAATAATAAAATCTTCGATCTATTGTCTTGTTCGTATACTCTTTGTCCTCTGATTTTAACACAAGTTTTGTATTCGATTCAATCTCCTCGTGGGATCGACCTCGGACTCTGAAACGCACTACCTACGATCGACCCGGTTCACTGCGGGTTAGAAAGTGAGGTTTGCCTAAGGTTTCGAGTTTTATAAATTGTATTTGATCAATCCGGATTGCGAAATCTTCACTTATCATGATGTGTGATTTTCACTTTAATCACTAAATGCTACCGCAAGCGCTCGGCTTATCGAGTAGTACTTAGGATGTCGATCCCACAGAGACTTGTAGTCAATCACCAAACAATTCCTGATTTTTATTAGCTAGACGAATCAAATTCTTGGAGGTTTTTATCTACGAATCCTAAAATTAAATAAAATAAAGATAATATAACTACGAGCCAAGAACTTCAAGATTTAGGTAATAGAATTCAAGGTTTAAAGGCATTTCTTGGATTTCGGATCCACCACGGCGTTGTCTACACAGAATTTCAACAATCTTTCTATCAATATGAATCTTCCATTTATGAAGACCAATTATCAAATATTACACGTAAACATTCTTTCGAACTATTATCATGATTCTACCTAGTTTTATCCTACATTTAGTTTCCTACAATGAAGAATAAAATTAGATGCATTGAAATACCATAATTATGGGCCACTTTAGTTATAACCTAATTTTCATTGAAGAAATCCCTAAAGATTTGATCTTGGTTTCTAGGTTATCGATTAATTAATACTTTTTCTGTCATCAATTAATCGAATGAAGTTTCTCATGCAATCCTACGGCCATTCACTCCTTCGAGATATTATTTTCGGAAAAATACATGAATAAGCAAACAAGATCAAATTCATAAACATGACGAAAATCCTTTATCAATGAAAAGACTGTATCTTTAAAACTATATAATCATCGCCGGGCTTTTCCTAATCCAAGAAACTAATATTTACTCTCGTAACATATATATCAAGATTCCAAGATTCAACCATATAATTCATACTTTGACAAGAAAAATAAATAAATAGAATAAAGGAGAAAAGAGATAGAGAGAAAGCGTCAAAGTATTGCATAAATAATCAAACCTCGAAAAAGCTTCGTTCTTGAATTCTTAAAACCTAAAATCCTTGTTCTTGGGGATGGGAGAAGATGATGATGAAGAGGAGAAATAGTCGCCCCAAAATCTGATGAAAAATGCGTGAATCCTGAATTGTACGACTTAAAAGAATAAAAAGGGGATAATTACATCATAAAATAAGTTTCCATAATTAATTTAATCAAGAAAATCTTTAAAAATCAAATATTTATCAATCTTGGACTCTTGTAGTATGTGGACTCCTCATTTTCAATGAAAAACACGCCATTATCAAAGAAAACACGTTGGTGAAAGTTTCCACCAATCAGAACATTTCGTTGGCCAGGATCAGATTTCTGAAAACTGTCACACCCTGGGTGTGACAGAGGCTGGTTTTTGAACTCTTCCACTTTAGCTCCATTTTTGTGCCTTTTTCTTCTAATCTCGCATCATCCTGCAATAATTCAAACATGCGCAGTAATCTAGCCCAAAAAGGATAAAAACATCTCTAAATAACAACATACGACACCAAATTGAGTCCAAAACATCTAGGATTATTCGAATTTTTAGGAACTTATCACTCCCCCAAGCTTAAGACTTTGCTTGTCCCCAAGCAAACAAAAAAACTCAAGACGAGACGGACTAAGAAGATCACACATGACATAGCATTAAACAAAGATGTACAACACACGAGCATTAATAAAATTCATTCCGGCATTCAAAACACAAGACATAGACTAACGAATCCTTCTTATCATACCAGGAACAAAAGTGAACAAAAATTATCAATGGGAATCAACATAGACCAAGCAAATAGACCCTCACGGTATAGATCACTCAACGCTCAATGTTTGTGAGGTGACTAAACTCTCAAGCTCATTCCATTGAAAATGTCCTACTATATGCTTGTATATCGTCTCATATCAATCACCAAGGCATTGTGCAACACATAAATCATAAGGTCTTTGGGAAAAAGGATGGTAAGTGAGAATAGCTCAAGTAGGGAAAAAATGGTGATAGGTGTAGGAAAATGTATAAGAGATGGGAAAAACCATTAGAACTAGCAAAACACATTACTAACAAACTTCAACTTCATACAAGTGCAAGGGGGTCCAACGCTTTATTTGCAAACCAAAGAAAATACAAAGGATAATTTGTCTACTTTTGGAGAATAATGATACAACCCTCTCTTTATTTCTAATATAGAACAAACAAGAATTAAGAGGTTATTTTTTTAGATTGCCTCCTTCATTGATTTTTTTTTTTCTTTTTTTTTTTTTTTTTTTTTTTTTTTTTTTTCTTTCAAACTAAAAAACAAACAAATAGTACCAATATGGATTTCCCCCAAGCTTGATCATTACATACTAAGTACAAGAAATTTGATAGTCACGTGCTCCAATTAGTTCTAAGGTTGGGTGAAAGGAACTGGGCTACCTCTTTTTCAGGTTGTTCAATGTATGGTGTAGTGAAAAGTAAGGTAAAGTGGGAAAAATATGTAATAAAGATCAATGTTCAAAAGGTATAAA